>JADRCO010002983.1:0-11521 GCA_021464525.1 Rhizophagus sp. LPA8_4_AMF
TTTTTTAGCAAAAATAAATTTTAGTTTTCGCGTCTACTTTTGGTTCAGAAAATTACAAGAAAGAGTTGTTGTAAGATCATGTCTCTATGATCAATATTGACAGAGAAATGATTCAAAAACTAAAACATATTAAGCATAATTTGACTAAAATCTTAATTCTGGCCAGATTTACATAATTATTTATGTATAATATAATTATTTACGTATTTATGTATTTTTTAAAAATCCTGGTAATTAATTACCAGAATTATAAATTACGTATTTATACATAAATATAGAATTACTAGGCCATGTATATACCTAAGCAATTTTCTTTTCGTAAATTTGCTTAAACTATTATATAATATAGTTTAGTGAATACAGGTTTATCATTAAAAATACATCTCATTGCTTTATCAGCTAAAGTAAGCCATATATTTGAATCATTAGATAAACCATTTTCTTTGATAATCTTCTGAACCTGAAGTACAGTAAATCAGCATTTTGCAAATGTTTTTTCATCAGGTCATTTCAAGCTAAAATAAAGAAATGTGTTTTATATTTTGGGGGTTTGGTATTAGTATAATAATCTGATTTGCTAATAAAGTATTTGAACATAATAATAAACATACTGCTATACAACAGGTTTTATCATAATGATTTTATCAACATATCCATTACATTCTTTAGCACGTATAGAATTACCTAAAATATGATATGATAATATAAAATAAATAAGTTATAAATGTAAGTAAATGAAATAAAAGTGTTAAAATTTTAATTATAATTACTTTACCAATTAATAAACCATTGACTTTTAGCATAAATCTGACAATTGAAAATTCTTTTTTCTTTATAGTTAAGTTTCTTTCTAAAAATCCTTTTTTAAATCTATTTGCCCATATTTCCTTTGCAATTACTTCTACTTGACAAGAACCACCAAAATTTGCAGGAGTATGATTAATATATGTTAAAATTCTAGCAGAACAAAGCCTACTACAAGTTTTTCTTTTATTTGAAGTCAAATTAATAATATTTTTGTTAAAATCAAGATCAATATTAAAATTTGAATTGTCATCTTCATTACGCTTATTAACACCAATAATATCATTATCATTCATTACGTCCTCAACTTCATTATCCCAATCTTTTCGCTCTTCATCAGAATCATCATCACATTTTTTATTAGTAGTGTTAAAATAATTAAATAATATTTTTTGACCTTCAACTCGTGTACAACCTTTACTTCTAATATGACGATTAATATAATCTTCATCCCATTTTCTTAAAAGTATAACTTTTTTAGCACGTAAAATTTTAGCAACAAATAGATACTTCTTTAAATGCTCTTTTGAATATTTTTAGCCTGTCATAATTAAAATATGATTTAATAGTATTTAACTGTATTTTAAATAAAAAAATGTATCTGTTTGGATCGATATGATTCACTTATAATGGAAAATCAAACATTATTAAATTATCACATGCAAATGGCTGATATGAAAAAATACAAGAAATGTAAGATGCATGAAAAACTATGGGAATTAAATAATTGATATGAATTCTCTCTGTATAATATGAAAATTTACCTTTAATGTAAATAAAAATCCACAATCATGTATTGATGTATTAAAAGCTAATACAAGGGTGGAAAATAACAAATTCAATGTAATTTTAATATAATCAGAACAAATATCATTTAAATACATATAGTCAACCCTTAATATAGTGAATTCTAGGATATTTTCCTTTAAAACAAAGCTTTTAAAAATTCAGAATAGGCGTATTTTCTTCTATTCTCCAAGTTTACTTAAGAGTTAGAAAAAGGTTATAAATGCCATTTTTAACTTTAAATATAAACGATTGATTTTTCATCTTTACTGATTATTTTTTTTTTTTTGCAAGGTAGTGCAATTTGTAAGTTTATTAATTATATGTAAAGATGTACAAATATCTATTATATAACTAATTTATTAAAATTCTAAACTGGTTTTCCATCCATAAGATTGCTCCTATACCCTACCATCACCTTATGAAATTCACCTATATCCTTCCATAGCAGCTATTGAATTATATAGGATTATCATATCATATGGCTTCAGTAAATGCTTTCACTACCCTCTAAACAAAAAGAAGAAAAGTTATACTATATTTATATATTTTTATACTATTATATACTTTTCAAACTAGAGGTGCGAACTGGATGAATCTGGTCAATCCGTCAGCCAGATGGTTACATAACAGCTCCATCCAAATTAAAAAAATCGGATCATTGGATTATCTGCAGATTGATCAGATTGATTATAATTCTGGCCAGAATTAACTGATCTGCATGGAATTATCCTTTTTCAGGAAGAGTAACGTTACATAAATCCAAAAAAGAAATTTTATTTCTCAGTAAAAACAAAATTTTGAGTTACATAGAATTCCAAAAAAGAAAATTTGTTTGCCGATCATTTAATTCCAGCTGGAATTATAGAGAGTTATTTTAATGGGTATCACGTGATCAACAGGTATATTGATCATTCCATTTTTGGTGATACCCGTTCTACAAATACCACTTTTTCTAAATTTAGTTTTCGGTTATGTAACATAAAATTTCCTAAAAAGGAAATTTTATTGTTAATCCCGTATAGTATGATCCAGATATCTGATCATCCATCTGATCTGTTTGACGGATTGATCTGATCAATCTGAATCCGCCTATTTTAAGGATTGATCCTAGGATGATCAGATTGACCAGATTTGGATCCTACCTCTATTCCAAACTATCCTATTTCCTTCTATAATAAATTGGTTTAAATATTGTTTTATTTTTTCTAAAGCTATTGATCATTGTTCTTTGTGTTTTAAGATTTTCCTATTTTTCAAATCATATCTACTCTCCTCCATTTGTACAGTTGGAATTCGTTCATATGTAATGTGTTGATGTGCAAAAAGTCTTTTTCTTAAATCTTGCTTTTTTATGCCTTTAATATGTTCCTATTCTGCTACTGCTTTACAATGTGGTTGTCAAATAATATTGTAAAATTCATTGACAAATGTTTCTATAAAAAGAGTTGCAATAGTCAATGCTATCCTTTTTGTTTTCACAATAAATTTAAGTTCCCTGTATTTCCTTTTGGGAAAAAGCTTCTTATCATTAAATAAACATGAGGGATATGCAAATCATAATTAATACCAGTTATATAAATAAAAAAATTTCTATTCCATGAATGTAACTGTTGTATATCTTTCTGATTTAGTTGGATACATTCTTTTTGTGATAAAAAATCCTTAAATATTTGGTCAAATTTGCCTGTAGTATTGTTAGCTACAATTGTCCATTTGTTTCTAAGCTATTGTCAATATATTATATAGTTATCATCTTTATTTTCATTAAGATAGAACCTGCATTTTACATCTCTATATAAGTCATATCTTCTTTCTTTCATGATCTCCAAAGTTGGAAGCAAATAGTTTAAGAGTTTCAAATGTTTAATGAATCTGTTATTTATTAGTGATGTTGTGCAATTAAATCCTGTATTTTTTTTAAATAATGTTCAGGTGACTTCTTCTTCTATTGTTTCAGTTGTATCTAAAAATATTGATCTATGTGTATGGTTAAGTGACTATGCTGCATCCAATGTAGATTCACATAAATTGTCTATGAATTTTCTAATATGTCTATCAATTCTTTTGCCATTCCAATAAATGTCATATATTAGATCCTTTTGTTGTGAATCTTTAATTATAATGCAAGTTGATTTTCCTGTCACATTTTTAGCCATCATATCTGCTTCTTCATTATCTTTGACTCCTGAATATCCTTTAACCTTTATTAACTTTATTTCTAATCTTTTGCTATCAATAAGATTAATTATACTACTACTAACTATGCTATAGTTATTGCATTTGTACCAAATTCGTGTGTTATTTTTTCCTTTTGTTAAATTAGTTTTTATGTAATTGATACTATCTATTGCAGCTTGTGAGCCTATAATGATGTTTGCTTTCTGTCCTGTCTGTAGAACAAGTGTAGCTGATAATATGGCTTCTAATTCTGCATATGTAGATGAAGGCCAATCTTTAATTGAACTACTGCACTCCAGTATTACTTCATCTTTATCATTAAGTATCACCTAGTCTGTACCCATATGTTTTGTAAAAGTGTTAAAGTTATTGTTATATCAGTTTGTTAGTGAGCTATCTGTGTATATATTAATTATGTCTGATGCATTAAAAGTCAATTTTATTTGGTGAAGTAATGTTATATGCTGTGCCATTGCTTCATTATTCACTAATGTGTTTTGGATAAGAGCTATGTCATAATCTACTACTTTGTATGTGATTAGGGCTGTGTTTCACAGATTGTTTTGCATTTAGGTAATTCCTAGTATCAATTAAATCTTTAATTATTCTAGAATCTGAGTTGTTTTAGAATTGGAAAACTTTATTTATACAAGTTAGTTCTGAGTGGTCTTTGTTGAAGTAGCATTCACAGTTTTCTTTATTAACTCTTTTGTCATTTAGTGAGCATCTAACACATCGTTTAATTATTTTGTAAGGGGATTCATTGCCTAATCTCTGCTTACTGTTAGCTGTGAGCCAGTGTTGTATTGTATATCTCCCTGTTTGATATTTTTTTTTTATAATCTGTCTAAATATTAGTGTGCATTCTTGTTGCATGTAAATAATTTTTTTTATCTATTATCTGTAGATGGAAATTTTTTTTCCATCTTGAATGCTTGTATATTTTCTAAGTGCTTTCCATCAATTCTGCAAGTATTTTCAGAATTCGTGAACACTATATCTATTATACAATAATTTTTTATATTGGATGTATTGTGTATAAGGCCAGTTAACAAAGTGAACCATTTTGGAGTCTTCCCTTGCTGGTCTTTTATTTATGTCACAAATCTGTTGCCATGTAACTGTATCTGATACGTCCTGATTAACCAGTAGTAATGTGCCGTAAATTGACAGGGATACCACTTTCTTTATAATAAATTCTTTATCTTTCTTAGGCATCTCCAACGCTTGTTTATATACAAAATTTCTTACATTCAGACCTATTAACGGTATGTCCCATTCTTCACTTTCTGTTAATGATTAAAATTTAAATAAGTAGTCATGCGCTTTTCTCAGCACATTATATGCATGGTTGTTCAGCATTTTGTTGAAAACTGTAACATCCAGTTCTATCAATAAAATACAGGACATTATGTTTAACGTTAGTTGTGCCTTTTTTAATCTTATTTTGATTACATCAGCCTGCTTCGATTAAGAGTTAATGAAGGGCGACTAAAAATTCTGTTATTTGCGCTGCTATTTGATTTCTTCACAGGTTTTTTAATTTGCCTTGTACTGAGTGAAGAAGGATATTATCGTAACAGCTGTTGGGGAGCTGTGTCTTGCGTATTTAATTGTTTGCATGATTGGCTTAAACATTTCCTCATACTTCTTATCTTCTCACACGGTTATTTTAAGTCTATATTCTAGTCTTAGAAGTAAAACAGTGTTGATAATGTATATCACTTGCGCATATATTATGTGTTTACGTCTAATTACTCTTACTATTGTCAATATCTCCTTTTTTACTATAGATTCTGTATATTTGTCTCTTTTGTCCTCCTTAAACCATACTCCCAAAATACGCATTAGAACTAACCTCTTGTTAACAAACACTTTGTCATTATTTTTCCCTATCTTAACAAATCTTTCATCTTCATTGTTCTCTTTCAGATTCAAGATGATGATTTCGGTTTTGTTCTTGTTAATTTTTATGTCATTAATATCAAAAAATTCATCTGTAATTGATGTAATCCTCTTTACATCATCTTTACTTTTAGCTATCCATTGTGTGTCATCTGCATATGCAAACATGGCCATTTATAATTTTATTTTCTGTTTATTATTGTTAAAAACATTGTCTGGCCAATTCAGTTTCATGGAGTTAAAGCTCTGAACAGGTTGGATCAGGTCGGATAATTGATTTAATCTGATCTGAAGTGGGTCATAGATTTGATGACCTGACCTGATCTGAAAGTTACTAAGAAAAAATGTTTCAGCATTTTTTCCCAAAATTGCATATATAAAAAATGCTGAAACATTTTTTACAATTATTTTATGAAAAAAAAATCAGTTTGGCATATTTTTTACATAGCTGAAACATTTTTTATGTCAGGTTAGGTCAGGTATTTGACCTGACCTGAAAGTTATTAAGAAAAATGTTTTGCCATTTTTTCTTGGAATTTTATATGTAAAAAATGGCGAAATACTTTTTATATTCAAATTATTAAAAAATATTCAAAGAAACGTTTTTTATAAAAATTTTCTATTAAAAATATTACACAAACATGTTTTTATTAAAAATTTTATTTAAAATATTTTCACAATATTTTTTAATAAATTTTCAAAAAAAACATTGCAGAACATTTTTTGTTATTGATGTTTTATTAAAAACATTTTTTGTAACATTTTATAACAAATATTCAAAAAAACATTGCATAATATTTTTTTATGATGTTTTATTAAAAAAACGTTTTTTGCAATATTTTTTAACAAATATTCAAAAAAATGATGCGAAATATTTTTTTATGATGTTTTATTAAAAAATGTTGCGAAAAACATTTTTAACGAATTTTCAAAAAAATGTTGTGAAATGTTTTTTTATAATATTTTATTAAAAATAAACATTTTTGCAACATTTTTTAGCAGATTTTTTAAAAAATATTACAAAACGTTTTTATTGATATTTTATTAAAAAAATATTTTTTGCAACATTTTTTAACAAATATTCAAAAAAACGTTGTAAAACATTTTTTTATGATATTTTATTAAAAAAATGTTTTTCACAGCATTTTTTAACAGATTTTCAAAAAAACATTGCAAAACATTTTTTTATTGATATTTTATTAAAAAAACATTTTTTGCAATATTTTTTGATAAATATTCAAAAAAATGTTGCGAAACATTTTTTATGATGTTTTATTAAAAAATGTTTTTCACACCATTTTTTAGCAGATTTTCAAACAAATGTTGCAAAACATTTTTTTATAGATATTTTATTAAAAAAATGTTTTTTGCAACATTTTTTAACAAATTTTCAAAAAAAATGTTGCGAAATATTTTTTTTATTGATATTTTATTAAAAAACATATTTTGCAATATTTTTTATTAGATTTACTATTAAAAAACATTGCAAACTATTTTTTTTTAGTTTCTTATTTAATTATTGTCAGGTTAATGGGTTGGGTCAGGTATCCAGTTGACACTGACCTGACCTAAGGTCAGGTCATAAATTTGATGGCCTGACCTGAATATTTTAGGTTAACTCGTCAGGTTATCTGATCTGTCAGATCAGATTCAAAGCTCTACATGGAGTAACTTAATGTATTGTCTTCCTGTATTCTGTGGAGTAAAGGATCATAGAATATTCTTCAGACTAGGGGAGAAATCACCTCTCCTTAGTCAATGCCATCATCAGTAGTAAAAGCATCTATTAGGCCATATGTTATGATGATCTTGATCTTGTGATTTTTGTATATATTTATGATAAAGTTGATAGTGGAAGATGGAATTTTTATTCTTTCCAAAGCTTTTTGCATAGGGAACATTCTGACACTGTCAAAGGCTTTTACCATGTCCTGAGCTACAATCTATAATGTCTTATTCTCTTCACAGGTATCTTCTAGGATACTGTTTATTATTACGAGAGAAGCTGATGTTGATTCACCTGGTAGACTTACGTAATTTGGTCCTTGCAAAATTGTGTATTTGCTAAGTATGTTTTTTAAGCGCTTTGTTGTAATTTGACTGCACATTTACGTAAATATTCAATATTAAGTAGGATCAGTCTTATCCTTGCTAAGTTGAAATCCTAGTCGTAGATTTTGGGAATCAGATATAATTGGGAGATTTTCTATTTCATAAGTATGTTTTGCAACAAATAATATAGACCTATGTATTGTCTAAATAAATTATTGACTTTTGCACCTGCTTTTTTGATTAGTTTGTAGCTAATGTTAGATATACCCAGGGCTGATTTCTCAATCATAGTTTTGAGTATTTCATACCACTCCCCTTCGGTTGGCATGTCATTTAGATGTTTGTAGATCTTTGAATTTATATCTTTTTGTAGTTCATATATCTCTTTCCATTGTTCTAGGAGATTATCAAATTTGTGATTTTGCAAGCAGAATAGGGATGAATACGCATTAATCGCTTCTATGTGAACTTCCTCTTTAGAGTTCAGCAATGTTTCTTCCTGGGTATCAATGAGTATATGTATTCTGTCTAAAATAATCTTTGAATATGTTTTATCTAGGATGTTATTAATCATTTTCCATTGATCCTTGGTGATCATGCTGTTTCTTTCCTCTATCCTTTTCTTAATTAATGCTTCTTTGAACGCCTTGTCCTTTAATTTAATTATTCTTCTGACTATTTTCAACCAATTTCTCATTTCACACTTCCATATGTTCCAGTCTGTATTATTTGTTATCTCTACTATATTGGTTCTATAGCATTGATTGAATGATTTAATTCCTTTTGATGTGTTGCATAATTCCTTTCCCTTCAATTCATTCTTGTACAATTTCCTCATTATTCTTCTTATATAAAGTATGTTTTTACATTCTTTGGAGGAATCTTCGATTTCTTTATAATTCTTATTATTGTTGGTTTTGATACCTCCTATGTTCTTGTGTGATATATGTTTGAGTGCAGCCTGTTGTATGCAATTGCATATAATTTCTCATAGTTTGTTTAAGGTATCTTCGTTTTGTCTGTAGGTCTCTATATATCTGAAGGCTTTATATTTTTCCATTAAGCCATTTAGGTAACTCTCTTATCCATTCCATTAGTTATTTATAGTATTCTCGTAGTCATATATAATGCATGTTAAGCCTTTTTTCACTCTTCTACCTCCTTTGTTATTAGTGACTATTATATTGGTGAAAGAAATTTCTGTGAGCTTAATGTTGTGATCGCTATCTGTAATGTCTGTTGACTGATATATGTGACTCTTTTTTATGTTGGCTTCTAGTTTAGGGTCTGTCCAGATAAAATCAATTCTGTTTTTGTTTTCCCATGTGAAGTTTTTCTTCTTGGGATTTATTTTCTGAACGTATCCGTAAAGAAGGTGTCATGATTGTCATCTAACCATATGATAATATTTGAAGGTTTTTTCCCAAGTTTAGATAGACCGCTGTAATCTAGTACTTTGTCCATGTATGAGTTAAAATCTCATATTAACATATAATATCTGTGTTTTTTGCTATAGTTAATGAATTCTTTTTTAATGTAACTTGCTAATTCATTTTGTATTTTTTTGTTTGATGGTGGTATATATACTACCCCTATTATAAGTGTGCAGTTTTTAAACAATAACCAAACTTCTATATAATATGCACCTATTCTGCTAATTTTTCCAATGTACTTCTCTTATTTCTTGTTAATTAGTATACACACACTGGATCCTTTTACCTTGTTGTCTCTGTTAATTCAGAAAGAGATGTATTCTGAGTTTTGCTTGTTCTAAAATTCTCTATATTTTCTGTCTCTGTTTGTTTCGCATATACTTATGATATCAGCTCCTTTATTTGTGTAGTATTTTACTAATAAATTGAGCTTGGAATGATCAGAGCCAAGTCCATTAATGTTGTGACCTATGAATGTTAAATTGTACATGTTACTATTTGCTGTATTACTGTTATGGTCATGTACACTGGCATTTTGTTTTGTGTAATTAGTCTTTATTTATTGTATATATGTCACGTCTTTTTCTAGATTATTTATCTGGGGAGTATTGAAAGATCGTTCAGATTCTTCCTCTTCTATTTCAATTTTGTGTGTAGTTTCTGCTTCTTCGTTTAGTTTGTTTAGACCAGCTAAGCAAATTCTTTATTGTCTTATATGGCATTATTTTTCTGTTATCATTAATATTTCTTTAAATAGATTGTTCAAGAAAAGTTTGAGGGAACTTTTATTCAAAAACCTTTATCTTTACTGATTATTTTTAAATATAGATTTAACAAAAAATTGATATTTTATAGAATTTTACAAAAATGATATTTAAAACCACTTTTATCATTCTAATTAAATTTGCAAAGCAGCCAAAATTACATATAGTTAATAATATTTAAAGGCTATATGCTATTATGTGATAAAATTTTTTTCTTATATATTTTTTTTTGCTACATCACATATGTGTCATCAATCTGCCATACAAAAATAAATGCAATATATAAATGTCATGTGATATATAGACCTGATTTGAAGCTTGACTCCTCCCACCCCCTTTCAAATCAGCTGATTTCTGGTACATCTCTAATTGAGTTTTTAGCAGATTATATTGATTTTGAAAGGAGCAAAAAGTGCTTAAATCTATACAGATCAGTTGTGAGTTGTATATGAGATGTCTGGGATCTTGTTACAACTTTTTTTAAAGTTAACTGAAGAAGAATTTATTTGGTTAAAGTAATCTTTATCATTTTTAGTCAAATTTGGTAATGAAGAATTTTTAAGATTACTATGCTTATTAAAAAAATAATTATTTTATTTCCAATTTTGTTGAAGATGTTACCCTCTATTATTAATTCTATAAAATTACGATATGCATCATTAGACTATTCTGCAATATGGTCAGATTTATTCTTTTCTTCAATGGTATCTAAAGTATCATCTAAAGTTACTTCTCAAAGAGCTTTAGAATCAAAGTCAGTTTTTTTGAGATTGAATGATGGATGAACCTCTGTTTCTAATTCTTCAATATTTTCTTCTATTTCTATAATCTGTATTTGACTTTGCAAATTATAATGTTACTCACTAACATTTACATTTGTATTTTCAAATATTATGTCTTTCATCTCATCATAATTATCATTAATTATTTGTGATATAGAAGTTTCTTCTAAATTAGACAACAATGACAAAGTTATAGATGATTGCAGCTGTGACTGCAACTGTGATTGAGGCTGTAATATTATAATTGACATACTCTATAGCTTTTTGTCATGTACTGGTTTTAAAATGTAATGCTTTAGTTTTAGTGCCTGCTCTGATTTTTGCTGTTGTGTATAATTCTGCGAAAGTGAAGACTTTTCAGAATGTTTAGCATTTGCGTGCTATGTTAATCTGCCAACTATTGAAAATTCTTTTTACAAATTTCATAATAGTATTTAACCATTATATTATTGCTGTATATTATTTGTTTGTAAAAAAATTAGGGAAAACCTTTAAAAAAACTTTAAAAAAAACCCCCAAAAAAAACTTCAAGTAACATTAAAAAAATAGTGTAATAATAGTCTATTTCTGATTGGAATCATCACTAATCATCAGGTTACATTAACTAATAAGGCATATGATTGAGATCTGTATTTTGTTGATCAACTAATTCAATAACCTGCTGATTAAATTATTATTAAAAAATAAAGGATTATCCAAAAATCACCGGTGGTGATCTTCACCGGTCACATGATTGGTTACACAATCACGTTACTATAAGATTTATTTGTTTATTTACTCTATTTACTCGTTTTCCTCGTTTTCCTACTGTTTT
>JADRCO010002984.1:0-11520 GCA_021464525.1 Rhizophagus sp. LPA8_4_AMF
AAATTTACTGCGATACTGCGATTACTGCGGCATGATCATGTGATTTGATTATACCGGTGAAATCACCTGTGGTGATAATTAGAAATTTTCAAAAAAAATAATGAAAAAAAATTATAAATAACAAATAAGGAAGGGTGAATACTGGGACTCAAACCCAGACGCTTCTTTGGTTTCTGGGTTGCAATGAACTTCATTTTTCTTACTATTAGTATTGTTTACGAACTAGGTAAAGGTGCACTTGACTATGCCCGATCACTGATCCAAACCTAAAGGGGAAAAGAACAAAAAACAAAAAAATGAATAAATAAAAAGAAAAAAAAATAATTAGTTAAAAATCTGATTTAAAAAACCGTGAAAGGAAAAAAAATGTTAAAAAAAAATCTCCAGACTTAAAAGAACCTAAAAAAATCCGGATTTAAAAAAAACTGAAGAGAACAAAAAAAAAATTAAGAAAAAAATCCGGTTTTTAAAAACTGGAGAGAGCGAAAAAAAATAATAAATCCAGTTTTCTAAAACCAGTAAAGAGAAAAAAATAAAAAATAAAAAAATCGGGTTTTTCAAAAACCGTATTAATTTTGGTTTAACCGTTATCTCGGTTAAACCGTTAAAGAAGCAACCAAAAAAAATAATTTTTAAGTTTAATAATAAAAAATAAAAAAAATTCGGTTTAACCACAAAAAAAGAAATATGATTAATAATAATAAAACATGCCACTTTTACTTAAGCAATGAACGATCCAAATTGCGTAATCTATAACATCAATGTCATACTGTCAATAAACATTTATACAAATGTCGAGTTTCTCCACGGTGTCTATCAGTCTATACTTCACTTATTAAATAGTATCATTGTACAAAAACTAATTTAGATGTCCTCAATAGACAGTTCATACAGTACATAGTAAAAGAAAACCAAAACTGCACCATATATTATTGGTCTGAAAACTGCATGACTGAACGATTATTGTTCGTGATTTTTAAAATATCGTTACGTAATTTTGATAGAGATTTATATGGTAAAAGTAAACGTTGATAATATTTGAATGAATGAATGAACCAGAACTAAGATGCAATTCGCAGTAAATTACACTCAAACAATATAATTACATCCAAAGGAATTCCCATCCCTTTCTAATGTCATACAATCAATTAGCATAATTTGGGTGCCTTAGTGCAATTATACGATTTGGTTTTCTCCAATCACACATGATTACGTTTCTCGTAAATTCCACGGATCCCAATATTTTTTGTACGACCTGAAATAGTCGTACATGACATACTGCGTACATACGATTTTATTTTAATCTATTATTTTTGTGTTATTGCAATTCTTATTACAAATACGGGCAATATTGTGACCAAGTGTAATCCTGGAAGGAATAGTGAAGTAATGATTTAAACGGGTAAACAGACTTTCTGCCTTGGATAGGATATCACTATTCTGATTAAAAGTAAAAAAAAAATGATTACCGTTCTGTGCACTAGCCGCTTGGTAAGTAACAAGAATAAACTCTTATATATATATTTCTTAGTCACCGAACTCACAATATATCATAGACTCATTGTAATATTTTTTACGTATCAAAACGGTAAAGCTGATTAGTTTGTTTTTTTCATTTAGAAAACGGATAAAAGAAATCACGACGATCGAGTCTATTCATCTTTTCTATTTCGTATTGGCTTAGAGACATATACTTCGAATAACAAAAATAGATACATAGTTAAGACTTATATTAAGAACGTATACGCGTAGTACGAAAATTATATGGAGTCAACTTACTGTATACTCATCTCATTCCTTGTTTTATTTTTCAGAGTATGAAATAATAATTGCGATGATGTTTATCAGATACCATTAACAGACCTGGCTTATCTGTTATTCTTCTTGTGATAATCTCCATTATCACGATGAACAAATATTTGAATTATAAGAGACCTACCTTAAAGATGTGACATATAAATTTTGTATTTTCGGGTGAATACTTTTAGGTTTTTAAATAGCTAACTTAGTTAATAAGGTTTGCCTATGTATGTATGTATAGTATGCGGTGAGACATGGGTACAAAATTACGTGTGTAGTAGTAACTGTTATATTTATTTCCTTTGATCAACCCCTAAATCACATATTTCTAGAATATAACAATTAATGAGAACATGCTTCAAAGCATATAATTGTGTATAATTATTAAATACAGTTTTATACGTATGGATAAAATTATGATAATGAATAAGGAGTGAGTATAGAGAAAATCAATGTACAATAATAAGGTGCAATAATCATATGAATAATTTCTTGTTGGCAAAAAAATTGCAATTTCAAGCTTGTGATAAACTTATGGAATAAAAATAAGAACATTGCTATTCTTGCAATCAATCTTATTAAACTTTTCTTTACAAAAACCGAAAATATTGTTCTCAGTTAGGCTAGTATTTTTTTTATATGATTGTCAATAAGATACAGTTTTACTTAAAATTTCGTTAGCAATAGATAAAAAATCACATGTCAAAATTTCATTAGTAGAACGTAAGCATTTTTTTTATTTTTTCTTACGCACAGTTTTACACACCCACGCTATATACTGTACAATATAAACATGTTTTATAATCATAATGGTATGACATTCAAAAGAATTAAGTAGTTGTTAATTCAACCTATATAATTTCCACAACTGGAAAAGATTATTAGATCTATTCTTAGCAATAACTACCCACCCTCCATTTTTTTCAACCGCTGTTGCACACTTATTATGGTCTTGGCTGGAACAAATGAAACAAGTGTCTGCTGGACCAGGTTTAAATTGCCAACTACTTCCACTACCATCTGCAATAGTGAGTTGTTTGTAATCACCATTGTATTGGACGGATCTGCCATCCTTGTAATTGATGAAATTTCCTTCAGAAGAAGGAACAATTGTCCATATAAAATCTTCGACATCCCCTGAGTGTAAAACAACATCAGTACTATTTGTTCCCCAAAAAAGATCATGATTGAGTAATTGAATTATCGTTTGACCGGGTATTATATGAGGATGACTTAAAACAACGGCAGTAAGGGTGGTTAAAATGAGAAAAAATAAGTTAAATTTCATTTTGAATTTCTGTTTATTTTTACTTTTTAGAGAAGACCTCTTCTATTTTTCAAATAGTGTGGAGTTTAGGCACATTTATACATAAAAATCGGTATAGAAGCTAATGCTTAGCGAAGGTTTAACTTAGATTAAGTTCCTCAAAAAGAATTCTCTCGCCTAAAAGGATTATTGACGCTTAGGCTACGGAATTAAATCATGACACGTTATTTGCGTTGCCAGCAGCAAGTTTTGAATGATGATCTCCAAGCACCTGATGTTTTTGCTACGCATTGCTCGTCTACTGATCTTGACATGTCACATGACATTACGTCATTTGTTATATAATGGCTTAGCAGGCTTAGAACTAAACTTTTGCTATGTGCTGTTCGTCTATGTTTTTTTGAAAAATAATAGCAGTATCAAACTGGTAAAAGAATTACGCCACCATGGTGGTAAAATATCATGGGCATGTACGGTAACCGCTATGTGTACGATTGTAATATTGCCAACCATTTTACTGTAATATTTCAAGTATTGGCTGTATTGACGATGCCAACTCACACAAATATTCAGGATCGATGTAATAGTCATTTTATTATATATAATACAGTGTGGGGCACCGCACGAGTAATACAGTATATATGAATACTAAATTGCTTGTAATATTAAGGCAACTACTCTAACATTCTTTTACTCCATTAAAGTTTTTTTCTATTATATCTCTGTGTTCGTTCCGTCTGTTGTACGGATAGATAATATTATAACAAATAAGGAGGTGCCCTATATTACTGTATTACTAAATAGAGCCCCACTTAAGCTTGCCAGATCATTTCACTAATAAATTGCGGTATGTTTTTTGATCAAATTTCAGAAGTTATATTTGATCCCACTATTACATTAATTCGAAATATACTCATTTTATGTATACCTTTGTTTTAAATAGAATCAAACATATATATCATTTGTTCGGTTTATTTACACATATATCTTAACTCCCGTAGAAAAAGAACGTCCTATTCAAAGATTTCATCATCAAAGGTGTTTCTTTGGAAATCGATCACAAAATAACTGGAGGGCATTTCCTCCGGAAATGTGTTGAAAATTAATACGCGATAATCTATTTGAAAAGTGCCCAACTACGAGACCGTGACCCGAGATCACGGTTGGCTTATTTCTCACGTGTCCGACTAGAAGGAAAATTCTAGAATCCGCAGTCGATTTCTACTGTATTTACTTTTGACATACACGTTTTTATTAACCTTTAATTTTTTTTTTTTTTTTTTTTTTTGAAGAAATCTGATTGGGAGTTTCGGTGGAAAATAAGCCAAGCTTGTTCAGCTTTTTGCGTCATCGTGAAGGAAATGAATTTTTTCATCATAGGGAAAATATAAAATGTTTAAGAACGTATTACAGAAAAAACACGAACATAATCATATGCTGAACCATATAAGGATTATGTAATATATCATTGATTAACGTGAAGTTCTACGTATAAGCGTATGTATGCTTAATGATCGTATGTATGTTTACTGTTTAGAGCAGAATTTTGATATTTGAAGTCTGTTTTATTATGGAGGAGGAATACATTATGAACCTTCTTCAAAAAAAAATTTCGAAAGCTGGATTAGTATCGAATCAATCAACAACTACTTTTTGGCCATGTTGTACTCACTTTTTTTTTTTACTCAAGGTTCTTGCAATGAAAAGGAAAAGGAATGTAGTGGATTAATGAGGAAGAACATGGTAACAAGTTTGCACTTAATATGTAAAACATCATTAGTATAATTACTGTAGAAATATTGATTCATTTGTATCTTTTATAGGCGCTTGTATGTGATAATTTATATAACTATATTAAATTAAATAACTGAAAGCGGAGTAACAAAAAATAAGAAAAGTTAAGAAAATTTATAGAAAAGTTTATATAAAGCTTATTAGTTATTCCAGCATGATTAAAAGCACCCATTTTCATCCAATCATTCGGTGCTTGTTATAGCTACTCCTCCATTCAATAATATATACTTGTTAAAATTTTTTTGTATTATACATATATTTAAATCATAATTACAAAAATAGAATATAAAATATGAAAATACAATCCATGTATGGATAAATTAAATTTTTTTTTTTTGGTAAATTAATTTCGATAACATCAGCTAAATGCTTAAGACCGTTTGCTTAAATGAAGTTGGAATCATGACGTAGTACTAGATGCACATGAATGACATGATACATAAATTATTTCAAAGTGAATCTACCGTGTACTAAAAAAAATGATGCTTTGTTAAATTTCTTTTTTTTTTATTGACAATATAAATTTTGACCTTAATCAATTAATTTTTAGCGTTAATTTTAAATATATTATTGGAATGCATTTAATATTATAGTATTATTAGTCCAAAGTGTATATATTCCTACGCTAACGTAAATAACACTTCGGACTTACTTTATAATAGTTTCCATTTCCTAATAATTATTACATAATGTATGACAATAATTTAATAAAAACAATATCTTACTAAAACTATGTATTCTTCAAGAACTTCTAATAATGATTCCTTTATGTCTACGGATGATTGCGGTTCGATAAATATTGCTACTTTTTTTAATAATATCTCATAATTTCAAGTTATTAATTTAGAGTGGCACAGCCTATCCCAATTTCGGGCAGTGTAGAAAAACGTGGCAAACATACTCTTATTTCGTTTATACTTCGCTTTCAACTATAATTGAAATCAGCCCCAAAATCTTAATGGTTTACCCGGCTAATAACCGGTCATTTAACCGGTTAAACTCAATTTTGGCTGGACATCTTTTGATCATAAAAATTCAAAATAATTTTTTTTTAAAAATTTTTTAAGCACCTAATCAATTCTGACTTTAACCGGTTAATTGGTTAACAGTCTTAACTAGCTTTAACCTTGAATTAATAATTAATGTGGTGAATCGTAAAAAATATGGTTTGATTCAAAATTTGAAAGTACGTGTTATTAAGAAAAAATATTTTATTTTCTAAATTTTATTTTATATAAATGACTTGAGGAGGAAATATATATATATATATTTATTTATTTATTTGAACCAATTCGCGAACAATGTACCAAAAATATTTACCACATTAAAATAAAATCAAAAAAAAAAAAAAATTTTGGAATCATGCATTTAAAATATCTGTTATTGATCTTTGCCTTTGCTATTGTTTCATCAGGTAATATACAGTTTTTTACTTAATTTCCGTTTTTTCCTTTTTTAATACCAACATTAATTATAAATATTAAAATAATTTAGGAGCTATGTTTGTAAGACGAAAAGGTAATTGTTTTAATAAGGATTAATATCTTTATATGTGAATAATGGATATTGTATAACATCATTTTTTCTTATGAAGTGAAAAACAAACGCCACGATGATTATCGTAAACGTGAGGGTTATTATAAATATGATAAATATTATAAACATAAAAGTTCTTATTATTAAAACGTGGCGCAGACAATTTATTACACTAAAAAACGAGACCCTTGTAGCGTTAAATTAGATTCGACTTATATAAACAAATTTTGTACATTAAATACATTAAATTTTTTGTATGTAAATTTAATTAAATAATTAGTATTTTCGTTTAAATTATTTCTCTTTTAGCTATTATATATAAACACGATATTATATTTAGTTAAAAAAATTCTCTTACTATGTTTTATACTTTCATCAAGAATTTTTCGAAACAATACTTATATTAATGTCATCAAAAAAATTGATTCAATTAATGGTGCAATGTAGAAAACTTGGCAAAATACTCTCGTACGCCTTATCATTCACTATTAATATGGAAATCTAAAAATTATTATATAAACAGGGCAGAGGAAAAATTTTATTTTTTATAAAAATCGAAAAACAACATGATTATGTTTATTGTCGTAATTGTCGTAATGGTTCGACTCTTTTAAGCTTAAGTAACGATAAGTTAATCAATTAAACTGATCCACTTAAACTATCAAATCCAGTAATACAAATCACGTTTTAAAAGGCAAGTTTGATATATATATTAAACTTAATTCAACAAAAGCTCGTAAACATAATATTTTTAAGTAAAATGTATTGTATACGGTGATTATGAATAATCACCATTTCAAACCGAGAAAGAAGTTTTAGACCTATACTTCTCAAAAATTCCATTTATGGATCTTCAGATTACACGCAACAGTTATAATAAATCAACAAAAAATAGAACCTCCAAACTGCAAAAATAAGTTAATTGGACCAGTGATCTGCTGAAATAATCGGTTTAAAAATACTGACAAGCTCAATTTTGATTCTGATCACATGCTGTCACAGACCTATTGTAACTACGATGGGCTAAAGGCAATTTGTTTGGTCAGATAGGTCAGATAATGTGAAATACACGAATTGAAAAGATTAAAAGAACATATCATAAGCTTGATTCAGATAATTTTATATATATTGTTAATATAGATGAATCTAACCTTTTTTTGTTAATAAAAGGAACATTTTTTTTTATTCTTTTTCTCTTTCATAATAAAAAAAGTTGATTCAAAAATTTAAAATTATAGCTCGAATTAAAAAATATTAATAGTTTTAAAATAAATGTTTCGTATATTAAATATTTTAATTCAATAATTTCTTTTAATAGAGGAAGTCCTAATCAAATCAATACATCAACGTACATAAGTGTTTAAACCCATATTGTTCACTATTAATAATGTCAAATACTCTAAACCTGCTGTATATCCTATTCAGAATACTGGGAAAAATCAAATGTTGAATGGGATATTAAAAGCTGGGACGGCTATTTTTCAAAATGGATCATGAAGTGATGAGTCAAACGTTCCCAATGCTTTGGTGGGAAAAAAATTGAAAATTTTGGCTCATACGCTTAACCAGGAATGGAGGGAAATGAAAAGGTATATGCAATACAGCGTGAATTATAATTAAAGGGAAAATATTAGGGTGCTACACCCTGTTTTTCTAGTACAGCAGGGAAGAAGAGCATTGACTGCTACGATTGATGACCAATGCAAAATTATCATAAAGATAGCCCAAACATATAACGTATTCGCACACAAGTTGTGTTCTGCTAACAGGTTTGCGTCAAAATTACTTTATGCTAACAAAAGGATGATTTATGGGTGGTTTGTAATTGAGCTTATCGAAGGTGTGTCATTGCATGATGCTCAACTTACCAACAAGGAGTATTTCATAGTCATGAATGAATTCACGATAGAAACATTATGTTCAGCAGGGATCTTCACAGTACGAACATTACCATTTGAAAAATGGATAAGAATGTCAAGACGTTATTGTTTGAATTTGATATTTGTGAAGAACATCAAATCAGCTATTATCAACCGACCTTTGATAAGTTCAATAATTGAATGTTCTGAATGACCACTAGGTGCACAACCTTATAAGCTATTGGATAAATCTCATGATTTATATTGGCTGGATTATTTGAGAGAAGAGAACTCTAGCCGATTAGTCGATATTAGTTCTTGTAAATTTTATGTATTATTATTGTATGATCTAGGCCTTGTAATATATTTTTTATTTTTTTAAGGAAATGAATATGTGGGTAGGAATTGTATATTACTGTAATATTAGAATTAGTTTAGCAAAGTCATGTCATATGCTTTATAATTTCATTAATATAATAGACTTATGATTTTAACATGCAAAAAAATACTTTAAAATTAATAAAAATTTATCAGATTGCACTTTTTTTTTGGTTAGTAACACGTATTCTTTATTAAATTTTAATCAAAAAATCAGAGAAATACAGCCTAAAGTTTTAAAACTATCAACTAACACAATATTAAAATTGTTGTAGTTATAATATCAAGACTACTATACAAAAACCCTTGAAATACTGATTACTACTACCTATTTTCTATTTTAAAATCTTTTTAAATTTTTATCTAATCCCTATCTTCCTATCCTTCTCCTCGTTAATACACTTGTTTAAATCTTTTTTATTACCCTCACCTCATCGGTTTTATATAATCTATTTCTAAAGACAAGGATAACTCTTTTGATCTTCATTCGATTCATGATACTAAAAAATTCAATTTACAATTGAATCTTACTTTTTTCTCAAAAACAATTCCATTATAACCTCGTTTCAGTTCCCTTATTACTAGTTCGTGATCTTTTTTCTCTTGTTCAAAATTTTGTACGCTTTATATTTATACTCCTCATGAATATTTTTGAGAGGTGTGTCACCTTTGAACCATCTAAAACACGTCCCATATTACTTATAAAGGACGCCGCAATAGGGACTCCATTCATAATTTTTTATTATACTCTAGTAAAAGGCATTTCTGCTCGGATCGTCAGATATTATAAAATTTCTTTAATTTTTTAAATATCTTAATTTTTCAAAGCATCAATGACTTCACTATTTATCCAACGTGACGGAATAAAACATCGCGTGATTCTCTACTTTATACGTCATAACTAATAAATTCCAAATCTTGTGATCATTAATCACATTGATCATTGGTAGAAATTTCGATCATCAGAATTTTTTTCCCTTATTTTATTGCCACTGATCTTTTTGTACTCTTCATCTGCATTATGATTCGTTCATTCATCTCGATTTTTGCTTCCTTTTTCGTCAGCTGTTTCTTGAGTTTTTTGTCAGATTGCTACGCTTGGTGTAACCATTGGCAAGGTTTGAAATGTCTTTTTCCATTCTCTTAATATCTTGAGCATATCATGAAGAAGCTATTTCTAGACTTGCCTTATAAAATTTCAACTGTTTTGCAATTTTGACCAGTATTTTGACTAGTATTTGACTCAAGCATCGATAAAAATTATAACTTTCTGTAGTTTATTTTATTAAAAAAGCCGTTTAATTTTCTTTAAAATGTTGTATTGAAAGCCAGCCTATTTTGCTAAACTTTTTCCTAAGAAAAAAGTTTATTTTGCTTGAAAACTTGGTTTAAAACTCTTTCTTGTTAAGAAAGAACTTTCCTATATGTTGTAAGAGTTTGTATATAAGTTTGTATATGAATAAAGTTATTTTTTCTTCCCAAAAATTTTTGTCGAGTGATCGACGGGAAGTTTTTTTTTACCAAGATTGGGCTTATTTTTAATGTGGTTTGTATTCGAAGCATACTGTACAAATTATTAAATATAAAAACACGAGATCATAAGATAGTATGCTTAGCACAAAAACAGTAAGAAATATAAGTAACGGTAAATGAAACGTACTTCCACTTGGAAAGTTCCTAGAAATATATATCAATAAAAAAAGAAATATTATTACAATGAATTTGTCTAAAATAAATCGAAAAGATTGCAATTTATTAAAAGTTGCAACTCATTCATATTTTTCTTAGATTTTCTAGTATTCTCGTTCATTTTAAATTTTCTATATATATACTTTTGGATATTTGCTACTATGTTCTTTAAAATAAAATTAAATAACAAAATGTAGATTTAATAACGTCATAAACAGCAAAAACTACGCAAATTTTCCTTTTTTTTCAGATTTTTTTTTTGCTAAATAACTTCGTAAAAATCAAATTTGAAATTTTAAAATATACCATGCCGCACTTAAACTACATATTTCTGAATATACACAATTTTATTTTTTAGATTATTAAGCAATCTATCGTTCAAACACAGATTAGCAATTAAATTTTTCAACCTTTCTTTTCTATACAAAGTATAATAATTTTAATAAACTTTTTCAACCTTTCGAACTGTTTTTTCGTCATTTTCTAATTTCTATTGCCGTGCATAAAATGTTTATAAAAATTTAAATGTTAATTATAAATATGCTTAATTTATTTATAAAAACGCGACAACGCGTTTATAATACCTTATAAGATTATAATATATGAACAACATAATGAATAAATTATACAAATTACAATAAAAAAAATCTTGAAAAAAATATCTCATCAAGTTATAGTGTTTAAGTAATTTATAATAAGAAAAAAAAATTCAGATGTAATAAAGTTATTTTATATAATGCGTGTATCTAAATATCTATGATAAAAAAAAATATTGTTAAAGCTTTGTAATTTGGTAATAAAATTTAACATTTAAAAACAAATTCTTACTGTCAGGAAGTTCCAATTCATCTTGTTCTTCTGAATGAAGATTTGGATTGTCATACATCTTATCTTCATCTATCAAATATATAATATTATTAAAATTAAAAAAATCAGTGAAAAAAAATACTATAAAGTTAATAATTATAAGAATTATTTACGCACCATTAACTTTAGTATGAAGATTCATTGTTTGTTGTTGCATTTCTTCAATCTTATAATCATTTTGAGTATCTAAAAAAATTATATCATATTTAATACTAATAATTATAATATAATTAACATACTTTTAATTACTTTACTTGCCATATTTTAAGCTTCTCTTAAATATATTGGATAACTTTTTGCTGCTAACTAAATAATCTTAAATATAAGTTA
>JADRCO010002985.1:0-11518 GCA_021464525.1 Rhizophagus sp. LPA8_4_AMF
AAATGGACATTGGTGTCCAAATAATGGTACATTTAATGATTATTTGGACATCAATGTCCAATTAATATAATTGTAATTTGGACATTAATGTCCATTTAATATCAACCGTACTGTACTGTACTGGCTCTATAATATATATAATTATATATAGGACAAGTACGGTACGGTACGGAATTTTTTGGAATTTTCAGAAATTTGATCAACCGTACTGTACAGATTTGCAAATTCGTACTAGTACTGAATAACCTCCTACCGGTTCAGGAGCTTTATCAACACTTAAATTTCTTTAATATTATAATTTAAAGATTGTAAAGAATGAGATTTATTAAATCCTTTACCGAACGAAGGTGTTTGAATTGAACAGATTGTGATATCCTTTCTTCTAAAATTGCTAAATAATATCGGTCTATAATGCGGTAAATTAACAATATTTTTTTAATTCTCAATATCTATTAAATAAAAGTATGCAAGGTGTGTTCTATTTTATTTAGTAAATAAGCTTTGAAGAAAAGAATTTTTGATGGACCATAGAAACATAGAATATTTCTTTTTGTTTACAAAAAAATTTGATTTAATAAATGATAAAGATGAATTATTAACAATAAACAATATTATAGAATTGTATGCAATCAATAGAATTTATAAATATATAATACAAGCCTACTAAATTTTTATTTTGACGAATTTTGACAATAAAAAAATGCATATTTTTTTTTTACTTTGTTTTATTTACAACCATCCGTTCAGTAAAAATATTGATGCTAAATGTCCTCCCCCGAGCATTCATGTCAAGAAATAGAACCAATGGATATTTTTTTTTACTACTAATTTCACAAATTCAACTATCTGAAATCAAATTATTTAGCAATAATCAAATTAAAAAAAAACCTAGAATGGTGATCGAGATTTATATCCTATTTTTTAAATGGCCGTGAAAAAATCATAAAAATAGAGCGCTTCTCAGATAGTAATAGGATTGATCTACTGCAGCAAGAAGATTATAGTTATGCAGCCGAAATGTAGAAGAAAGCATCTAAATCAAAAGATTTGATAAATCTAAATTTTTTCTTTCAAGTACCGGAGTTAGAATGTGTTTTCACGGAAACAAACTAGGGATTTCATTGTCCTTTTCAATTAGAATTTTTACTTCACTTTTTATTTTCGCGCTATTAACATCAATTCAACTTGAAAACCCATTTACTCCATATTCATATTATCTGTTATTAAAATTTCGAATAATTCCCATAATATTATTAGTAGCTTCATTAGTATTTATGATCACTCGGTATGTTCTCGCTTTCGCAATGTTGGCTTGTAATTCAGCAACAACCTGATTGATTATCTATCTGGTTCACCATTCCAACAATCTAAAGTTAAATTTTCAGTTAAAATAATATTGCAATTAATAACTAGAGCAATCTAGATGGGACGCACTCTTGCAAAAAATTCAGGATCTTTATGATTCTTCTAATGTGTGAGACCAGTGAGGAGTAACAGTTTTGAAACAAGATGTCTAGAAAATGACGTAAGATCTTACAATCATCTTTAATAGTGATTAAAAGAAATTAGCATTGTCTTTCATTTATCAGAATGTAGAACAATACCAAATACCAGGATTTTATGAATACAAATATATCCGAATTGCAGAGAACCTTTCAAATTATAATAATGAGAATATTATTATCCATCTGCTGACTGTTAGAAATTTAGCGTGCGTGGTAAATCTAATTGTGATGCCAGACAAACTTTTCCAAATTACGGTATCTTTAAACATATTATATTATCAAACAAAAGTGAGCTCATCAAGACAGTTGAGGATATGCCAGCCTTCAAAAAAGGAGATAAAATTCGTTGTGCTAGATGATATTTATGATGGATATAAGTATCAAAGTTATGTAATACCACATAATATAAAGTTATATGATGAAGACCCAAAGATATAATGTTTCGGCTAATAAAGCATATGTCCCTGTCTTGGTTTTGTTAGAGCATTGAGTTTTAAAAGTTGATTTATCTTTGAATATATTATAAGCTTATATTATTTGTAACAAAAACAATAATAAAGCGGTGAACAAAGATTTCTGATTGGCTGAAATATGAATAACGTAATAATTCCTGAACAGTCACATGGCTTTTTACAATCTTATCCTAGGTGCTATTTTGAAGACAAAAAAGGGGTTATGTTAAACATACTATTTGCTTGGTCCAGCCCTAAGTAGGACTATTAACATCTTTAACCACGATCAACATATAATAATAACTAATCTTAATTTCAGTAATATTATATTGGATAATTTTACCAACAACAATGATGATGAAATGAGTAAATTGAGGAAAAGCAAAACAAACCATAATCCTGATTAATATTGGCTATACTTATAACCAAATATTTTACTAGTTTAAAAAGACATTAAAAATGTGATATTTATTATAAAATAAATGACTTTATGCTAAACTAATATAAAAACTCTGAGATGAAAATCATAAAGAAATCAAACAATGTATAAATATAAATGATAATTATAAATATTATAACTTTGTTAACTCTCAACTTTAGAAACATATAATCCAAGGTATGGATCAGGCTTATTCATAGGGAGAACTTTTCTTTTAATGTGAAATCCTTCAATTGGTTTAAAAACAAAATTTCTAATTAACATACCTAATAATGTTTTAACTTTAGTCAAGGCTACTTTATTGCCTATACAAACTCTTGTACCAGTAAAGAAAGGAAAATAATTTAGATTTGATACATTCTTAATTAAGGAAGGATCTAACCATCTTTTTGGATCAAATTCAGCAGCTGTCGGGCCCCAAATTTCAGGCAGTCTATGAAGTTCTGTAATTAAAATTTTCATTGTAGTATTCTATTTTAAAACAATAAAAAAAAAATGATCAAATTAATAACTTTAAATTTTTTGGCAAAAAATATAAAACGATAAATATACCTTTGGAACGTGATATCCTCCCAAAACTACATCTTTAGTACTAAGTCGAAAAGTAGCAGGAGCTAAAGTAAAATTACATAGTTAATATGATGATATAAAAAAAGAATTAAAAATTAAATTTATACCTGGAGAATTAAATCTTAAAGTTTCTTTAACTACGCAATTTAAATATTCCAAAGAATTAATTTCATCAAATGTAGGATTGAATTTTGATTTATCGGGAAAAGCTTTGATTAATTCTTCACGCAATAAGTCTTGCTCATGTGGGTATTGTGCAAGGGAATATAAAGCCCAACAAATTGCTATAGCTACTGTTTCATGTCCTGCTAATAATAATGTCATAACCTAAAATATTCATAAAAAGTGATTAGATCGATCACATATAGTACAAGAAAATTATGATGTCGCTGGTAGGATTTGTCACATTATATTAGGTCCATAGCACCAGGGCGACAAATTACAAAATTCTTCTTTTATTTTACCTGATATTTTAATTCTTTATCAGACATTTTCTCTTCAATGGGTAATGTTTCATTGATATTAATTATATGAGATAAGAGATCTTTTCCTTTCAATTCACCAATTTCTGCTGCTTTACATTTTTCCTCAATCAACTTCTTTGATAGGTGGTCAATAACTTTACATGCATTTTTAAATTTTTTATTCATATCTATTGGAATATTTCTAATATATGGCACATAATTTGATAAAAAACTAATGGAAAGACGTAAAGCAGGTTGTGAGTCATTTGTAAAAGTATTGAAAGCTTCTGTTAATTCATTTGAAGACGTTAATGAATTAAATTCGTAATTAAATCCTAAAAAAAAAAAAAAATTTCTTAAAAACTTTCTTATTATAATATGAAAATAACAACATTAAAAGAAATTATTATCTTCTCACCGATTAAGCCAAGCATATCTAACGCAGCTTTTGAGATATATGGAGTAAGATTGATTTTAGATTCTCCTAATTTCACTTTATCTTCGATTAAACTTTTTAAGGTAAAAGCTACTCGAATAAATGTTGGAACCATTTCCTGTAATTGAATGAACATATTAATTTAATTTAATTAACTTTATATTATACTATCTACAATGAATTATAATTACTTTGACGTTATTATGAATGAAAGCTGGATTCATAATTTTTCTTTGTCTTTTATGATCTTTACCTTCTGAAAATATAAGACCTCTACCACCCATTGCAATAGCATCAGCCATTATGTGAAGAGGTTTAATAAAATCATAAACATGATTTGACGTAATGTCTTGAATTGTTTTTGTATCTGAGATAAGAAGAATTGGTTGATTAAATATTCCATGGTATTTCGTAATATTCCCGTATTTTTGTACCCATTTAAGTTGCGTATCCTATAAATAAAAAGAAAGAA
Organism: Rhizophagus sp. LPA8_4_AMF; assembly: GCA_021464525.1. Classification (NCBI taxonomy): domain Eukaryota; kingdom Fungi; phylum Glomeromycota; class Glomeromycetes; order Glomerales; family Glomeraceae; genus Rhizophagus; species Rhizophagus sp. LPA8_4_AMF. Next base: position 4,339 of record JADRCO010002985.1, read on the forward strand.
ATATATAAATAAGAATTATGATTACCAGTTTAATGTTATTATTTATTGTTAACCTCTTTTGCAAAAATTGTTCTCATATTTCCGTAAAGTAGACTTTCAGATGGTGGTCCAGGAATTTTTCTCAGAGGAGTAATATAGACTGGCCAAATATAAATTTTATAAGAAATCCATCCTATAATTCCTAACACAAAAAGACAAACTAAAGAAATTAAATCAAGCATTTCGTTTTTTGTTGTAAATTTATTAAAACAAATTGGGGGAATAATCTTTAAATGTCGTGAGGAGAAAATAATCGCATGATATATATATATACAGTATGAACGACTTACATAGGTAATAATTGACAGTCATAATTTAAATTGGACAGAATGATTTACCATCGACAACATACTTTCACAAAAACAACTTATTATCTGGACATTTCATCGAGAACCATTTTGCCGAAAGGACATTCCACTGAAAGGACACCAACATTATGCAGTATTACAGTATGAATATCTCAGGGCAAAGATTATTTTCGGCGAAATGGCTTTCGGCAAAATGTCTCGATAAACGCGCTGATCAAGTTTTTTCTTATAAATTAAATTAACTGAATTGATTAATAGTATTACACAAATTAGCGATAGGATTGCTTTAGGGAGCATATTACCACGTTCATATGATATGTATATTAGGTTGATTATAGTATTGATTTCATTAAAAAAATCACTTGAGAAAAAGAAACAGAAAAGTTTTATTGAAAAAAAATAATATTACCATGGAACTGCAAAATCAACTGATTACCCCACTTGAATTTCACAATAGAAACGATACCATATGTTTCGGGTGAAACCCAAAACAAGGAAATTATAAGTTATAACAATGCGCATTTTTGTTATAATTTCCTTTTTTGGGTAAAGATACTATAGAATATTAAAAAAGAAATTTGCTACGAAACTACAATGGAAATGATATCAAATAATATAATAAAAAGGGTAACACAAACCCGACAATCCTAATAATCAAAATTAGGAGGTTGGAACCGATTAACGTAAATCGGTTACTGTAATTAATCGATTAAGACGGTCAATCGGTTAAGGCATCCCAAAAATCGGTTAATCGATTAAATTAACCGATTAATTTAATCGATTAACTTCACATTTTCCCAATTAATTAATCGCACGTGACATTGAGGTTGACCCTAGCATCACCACGTAAAAAATGGTAGCCGGATTTGTTGCCAGGTTACACATAATCTGTGCACATGATCCGAACAATTATTATTTATGAAACCGATTTGGGTTATTTATGTGGAATATTAGACAAGGTATTTTGGAATTTACTTGTAATTATATGTTATATGTTATTTATTAATAATAATAATTTTTTATTCTTTTTATTACATTTCAAGACTAAAGAATTATTAGAGGAATCACGTAATAAGCCAAAATGTCATTTATGGTTAAAAAATATTCGGTCAAATTTTAAACTATTGGAAAAGATGAATGATGATATTAGAGCACTAAAAATCGCCAAACTACACCAAGAACCTGGAGAGATTTGAACCATAATACAATGTATTGGGAATAATATTGTAGCATGTTTAATAATATTTGTAAAGTATCGAAATGATTATGAACAAAAACTACTTAAAGAAAGTCAACAATTATAATATTAAATAAAATATGTAATCTATTAGCAAAGAATGAAATATAATATCTTAATTATTTTATTATCCTAAAATAAGTTTCTTTAACATCTTTAACATTTATTTTACCGATGAAAAAATACTACATTCAGAGATCAAAATATAACTAGGAAAACGGAAACCGTTAAAGTCCGTCGCGCTCATATCTTTTTTTATTAAAAAAAAAAAATTTGATTAAAAAATACGGAACACCAAATAAAATAAGTAGTGTTACAAAATCGCCAGTGAAACAAGTAAAGCATATCAAAAAAGGAAAAAACAGGGGTAATTAGTGAGGTGACGTCAGCGGATGGACGGAAGGAAAATTTCATGGGTTAATCCAAAATCATTAATTCGTTATAAGTGCTCTACAATATAAAGTCCTCGCTACGCTCGGACAATTACCGAAAATAATTGTCCGGATCATGTGCACAGATCACGTGTAACATGGCAACAAATCCGGCTACCATTTTTTACATGGTGATGCTAGGGTCGTTGTTGCAGACCCTACTAAAATTGACGTATTTTCACACTGAATTCTTCTTTATTTTCTTTCCAAATTCAGTGAAAATATTCCAAATAATTGCCTCTTTTACATAACAGCTTGTTTTTTCCAAAAAAATTTCCAATTATAAAAATAATAAAATAATACTTTCGGCCACGTGAGTTTCGGGCACAGCTCTGGAAAAAAATTTTTCTTTAGGATGTTTCAAAAAAACGAGGTGTCTCATTATTTTTTATATTAATTTAGGCTTTTGATTTAACATGACATATTTTATTATTTCCTATTTATTATTATATTTGGATCACTTCTACTACTTGTACATAATTCGTTCATACTTTATAAACTCATATGAACTGTTTGCAATATTTACTCTGAGAAATAAATTTTATAAAAAAAATTATACATGGGTGATAAATAAAAAAGTTAAGTTGTCCAAGTCTGAAAAGAGCTTTGTTTTAAAAAAAATTGACAATGGAAGAGTACAATGTATAATACCTATAATGAAAGGAAAATAATTTATAAAATGTGAAATTATAAGGTGTCTAGTTATTAAATATTTAAATAAGCGGAGATAAATAAGCTTCCAAACACCAAATAAATGCAAAATTTATATATTAACCGATTAATTAATCAGTTAACCTCATCACAAATTAACCGATTAATTAACCGATTATTATTCGGTTATGGTAGCTGATTAATCGATTATTAATCGGTTAAGGGTTTTTTGGTCGGTTTCAACCTCTAATCAAAATCGGATCCAATAGGAACCTGGGCGAAAATTAGTATATGCCATTGTTCCCGACATTCATTATCTTGAATTATCTCGATACTTACTAACCCGATACATAATTTTTTTTTTGATTTCATTATTCACTTTTTTATAGGCGTAATATTATTGTAATACATTACTGTATACGCAATAAGGGGCTGGCCAGAAATGACGACATGATGATGTTACACATTTTCCATTTTTAGACACTTGCAGTTAATATAATTCTGGCCAGAATTATGACTTAATTTTGTATTTCCTAAAATGGATGAATAGAGGTGGGGATAAATTTAAATTACGTCATTTCTGGCCATCCCCTAACTGATAATTTAATAATTTGATATTTTGTGTTACTATTTAGTAATTTTAATAATATTTCGCAAAAATAAATGATTTTATTTTACAAGAACTTGTGGAAGCGGTACAAATATCAACTGAGACAAGAAATATTGAAAAAGTTATGGACAATACCGGCTACGAAAAAGAAATTTTGTTAACGTAATCGGTGATGACAAAGGTGAAAGCACTAACAAAGTTCATGATTCTTCAATACAACCTAACAAAAATCAAGATTCCAAGGAAGTAGTCAAGATAGATGGGACAGTGGATACGATAAATAAATATAGACAGGGTGTCCTGTTCGAAGAAATATCAAAAATCAAATCCAAATCTATTAAGGTAACCCAGAGGAGGTGGTTAAGTATTGAGGAATTATGCGAGGAATTGATCTAAATCAACGGGAGCGTAGCAACATGGACTCACTGGTGTACAAGACCTTATATCTGCGGAATCAAGTAATTCCAAAACAGTAGGGATCAGAAGAAGGGGCAGGTGGAGTCAAGTAACAAAAAGGTAAGCCAGAAGGAATTTACGAATTATAATATTATGAACAAAGTTTATACCAATCATCTTCCCAAGAAGCAAGAAGCAAGAAACAATGGATATGAATGTGCGGAAAAAGAAAGTTAGAACGAATCAAAGTCATAAGTTTAGAGGGTAGGTTTGTGATGTTATTTAGTGCATATTTGATAGGTTATCGAGTAGTATAGCACAGATTAGCCCTTTAGATAGAATAGTGAGTTATAAGGGTGTTTCATTGGATGAACGTCTCTAGGCATTTTGTTAGTTAGTATTCTATGCTGTACTATGTGTATAATTTGCATTTACTAATAAAGGAATGCGCTGAAAAAAAAATTATTTCTCATTAAGCTTTAATAATTTTATAAAAATTCTCAAAAATCTGGACATTACAAAGGATAATAAGTGTCGGGATAATGATAATGAATGTCAGGATAATAAACGTCAGGAAAAATATGGTCTATGGACTGTTTAGGGATTTTGTATTTTTGGGATTATGATTTTGTCAGAATTGTGAGCGTCAAGTTTGTGTTGAATGGGATTCTGATCGTTTTTGACGTTTTTTGATCAAAAAATAAAAAAGTGCTTTTTTTTATCAAATTTAGATAAAATGATAAATTCTTAATTGCTAATAATTTTTGCTAATAAAATTTCGCTTATCACGTGATATATTATGATTGGTTAATTGAAGTGCCGACTTTGTTGCCGTCAACATTCAAATGGTATATTGATAATGTTAAAGTTGATTATCTGATCCCATTTGCCAAGGATCCAACAGATATTATTGCAATAACAGTTTCACACCAAAGTTTATTTACCATTAGATATGAAAAGAGAGATTTAAATCATCTTGTAACTCCTTAAGAAAAATTTTTGTTAATATTCTTATGCTTGTTATTCATGGAACCTCATTTAGATGTGCTATTATTTAATCATTTTCATTGGTTTGTTTATATATACTTATATTCATTTTCATCACCCAATTGTTTACGTCATAATCCTCACTAACATAATGCTGTTTATTAACATTAAATTTGTTCCAAGGATGACAAGAACCATTTTATTATTTCTAGCAGTGTCTGACATGTCATAAGATCTTTTCTGATTTTGTTTTTATTTGTATTGAACAAGTAATTGCTTATGATTAATTTGTTTTTGATTATTGACAAATGTATTTTCACAATCTTTAACTATATAATTAGTATATCCACAATGATGACAATATTTTTCCTCCGGAGTGGACCATTCTAATTGTCTTTGTTTGAATTCATAAATATTATTTGTTGCAGTAGTGAAGTCTTTTTCATTAGTGAAATAAATATAAGTGTATTTCAAGGGTTTATAATTATTTGGTTGTATTGAAATATTGCTCTATTGACTTCTTCAATCAAAGGTTGCAGATCATGTGCAGTAAACTGAAGGGTAATCCATTTAATTTGGTGCAGAATTCTTGATGTTCTTTTCTTTTTTTCTTCAGATAAATTTAATGGTAAGATGTAAATATTCTTTCATCACCCAAATGCTCCATTTTCTGTAAAATGTGGCAACACTTTATTCTTCCTTATATGTGATGTATACATGAGTATAAATTCCTTTCATTTTAGTATGAATTCCATTTCTCCATATCTTGAAAAAACAGCACATAATTTTTTATTTTGCATGTAAATTGGAATATTGACCACTTGGATGAGTTCAGGAAACCCGCTGGAGGACGCAAATTTGCAAAATTCAGTTTGGAGAGCGAAATTAAATTGCGGCCATCATAACTAAAATAATATAACACTTCTTTTGTATTATATTGTACGATAACATAACGATAATAGCGTTTATTAATTAAGATGTAAACACAATGTTACATATATAAATAAGAAAATAAATAAAAAATGAAAACGTTAAATCTAAATTATTTCATGATTTTTTAATATTTGTTCAGAAATTTTCCACAATTTTTTTGCTACTTCTTGATCATACGCAACTTTATTTGGCTCTTCTTCAACTCCATCCTTATAGTATTTTCCCGTTTCTTTATTTTTGAGAGAAAATAAAGGATAAAGAACGTTGATAGCACCTTGTTCAGCCGTTATTTCAGTCCTAGATATTATTAATAATATGTAAAAGAAATAATTTAAATAGTTTCTATTCAAATTATTTATATTTGATATAATTACTCCAGGATGAAGCGAATATGCCGTAATATCTGTATATTTAAAAAGAAAAGGAATTAGAATATTTTTCTTACATGCTACTAGTAAAAAATGGTTTTAATACTTACTTTCGTTTTGAATTATGCGACTTAATTCCTTTACAACAAGTACATTCTAAATAAATAAATAAATAAATTATATATAAATAAAACTTTATTAAATTATTAACTATGATTGAAATACTTACCATCAATTTCGTATTTCCATAAGCTTTAAAAGGATTCAAGTAACTACCCTTTTCAAGATTCAAATTATCAAAATCAATTTCGCCAAATTTATTGGTTTCTGAACTAGTAAAAGCAATTTTTCCAGGTAATTCAGCAGAAACTGATTTTTTTATCGTATCCAATAACATTAAAGTAAGTAAAAATGGTGCTAAATGATTGACCTAAAATGGTATATAAATATTAAAAGCGAAACGAACGACTTGCAAAATAAATAAATAAATAAATAAATAAATTACTTGAAATTGTAATTCAAAATTATCCTTCGTTTTAATGATTTGATTCTGTACGATTATACCTATAAAATATATCAAATAATTAAATATATTAACGCGATTAAAAATTCCCTGTTATTATTTCCTTAACCGCATTATTAATTAAGATATGTAATTCTCCAATTTCTTTGATAAATTTATTAGCAAAATTTTTTACACTTTGTAAATCTGCTAAATCCATGTACCAAATTTCAATATTATTTATATGTCCGTTAGAAGATTTAATATATTCTAATAAATTATTTCCTTTTACTTTATTACGAGCTGGTAAAATTAATCGCTTTGGATTAAATAGAGATAAAATTCTTGCCATTTCTTTACCAATACCTTTAAAATAAAAAACAGAATTTAATACCATATTTAAGTATAATTTTAATTTGAGAAAATATTTTTACCATCAGTTGCACCAGTAAGAATTATAACATGTTTTGATAAATCGTAGTTATTTAATTTAACAGGCATCTTTTTTTTTGAAGTTAATTTTGTTCGAGGGTTTAAATTTTTTCAAGCAGGTATTTAGCGATAGTATTCTTTTGATGTGGTGATTTTTGGCGATCACTTTCCAAATTGATGCACTTTTTCGCTTAATTTGGAATTTGTTGTGTGATCTTCAAGCATTTTTTCATGAATTCAGAAATGCACAACGTGAACTTTATAAATTCAAATTTATATATATATT
>JADRCO010002986.1:0-11518 GCA_021464525.1 Rhizophagus sp. LPA8_4_AMF
TCATTTTTTTTATCATCAACTATAACATCATTATCTTTTCCCATTTTTTCATTAATTATCACTTCACTTTGTTCTGTATTTATTTCATCTAACTTTTCAATTAAATCATATTCTAGAAAATCAAAATCATCAGAATCATATTCATTATCGGGTAAAAAATATTCTAAACTTGGAAAAGTAGAAGTATTTTTGAAACTTTCAGCTTGCATTTTTTAAAATAAAAATCAAAAAAAAAATTTTTTCAATCATTTTTAACATTTATATGGTATATATAAAATACCCCCTTAAAAAATATATATATAATCGTTACCCATTATAGTAACAACCGAAAAAATTAATCATAAGATCATTACCCATTTTATATAATAACAATCTGACCCTTACCCAATTTAACAAAAAACCTAAATCATGTTTATAATAATATTACCTGACTTAAGCAATAACAATTTTTGATTTTTTATAATAACTTTACCCAGTTTACTGATAACCTTTATATGAAGTTTCTGGGATCCTATGATGGTGATGAGAATAGAGAGTAAGGAATAAAATTATAAAGGTGATGGAAATAAAGAGTAAAGAACGAAATTATGATGGTAATAGGAATAAAGAGTAAAGAACAAAATTATGATAGTGATGGGAATGGAGAGTGAGGAACAAAATTATGATAGTGATGGAAATAGAGAGTAAAGAACAAATTTATGATGGAAAATTTGGAATAAAGAGAGAGAAATGAAATTATATGGTAATGGAAATAGAAATGAAAGATAGATGATAAAAGGCCAAAAAGAAAAGCAAAAATTATAAAACCTATAAAAAAAAATAAAACATTAGTAAAATGAAATATAACCAAAAATAAAAAGAAAAATAACGAAGAACTGACATACCTTTATTGCATTCAGAAAAACTTAGACTTAAAGGAAAAAAAGAATTAGAAACAGGTAATGAAAAAGAAAAAGAAAAAAATGAAAAACAACATACTTGCAAAACTGGAAAAGCTTAAAAAACCTAAAAAAAGAAAAGAAGAATTAAAAATGGTGAAATGGAAAACAAAGGGAGGTGAAATAAAAGAAATAAAAAGAACATACATACCTAGTTTTCAAACGTTTAAACATGTCTAAAAAATATTTACAAATAATCATATAAATTAGCCAATAAAATTTTGTTTACTCATGTAATTATAGGGTCGCCATGACAACCAGTTTGCTAATTACATTTTTCCTATTTAAAATTATATTTTTTTACTGTAATCTAATTTATTTTGCATATGACTTTTACTTAAAATATACATTTTTTCATATGACCTTTTCATTAAAAATACAAAAAAAATATACTTTTTTTTTTGCATATAAAGTATCATAAAGTGGTAAAAATGGTTTTTATAACATAAAAATTTTGAAAATAATCTGGCAATTCAGCTTTTAATCTTTTTTTCAAAAAATTTATATATAAAAATTCATATGAATTTTTTTTTAATTTTTAAAAAATCTTATCCGGTATAGTAGTAATAGAAAAAATTTTTTTTTAAGATTCAAAAAAAACTGACCTGGTCAGGATATATAAACCATTTTTACCACTTTGTATTGCCTAACTTTTATTATAATTATCTGGGATTTTACCCTAGTAACATCCAAAAAAATTTTGCAATATCACATTATATGAGATCAAATGTAACATTTTATAATTATTTGTGTAATATATATCTTTAAAAGAAATTTTGTAATATTTTTTTTTTTTAAAAAAAACACTTTCTTAAAAAATTCTAAAAAAACTTTTAAAGCAAAAAAAGCAAATAAAAATAATAATTTTCACAGTTTTACAATTTTTTTTCATTTTATAAAATTATTATTAAACATTATTAAAAAATTTAACATTAAAAATATTTATTTGTACTTTATTAAATTTATTAAATAAACAAAAGTTTCTTAGCAGAGTATTTTAATTTTTTGCTATTTTACTATTAAAATATAATAATAAAACTAACACATTAAAGCTATTATGTAAGTACAAAAGATTTTTTCAAATCTAATAATTTTTATTTTTTTTACTTTTACATATTATTATTTTGTTTTTACTAAAAAAACTAATAAAAAAAAATATAAGTGTGCATCAGTTAAAAAGGGGAAATCTACCTCAAAATTAAATTTGAGATTTTTGGCTTATATTATATAACTACCATCAATATGCATTATTTTCACTTAATATTATATACCGGTAAGTATAGTAAATTATAGAAATAATATCAAAAAACTGAAATATGTTATAGTGATAATCATTTGATTATTTAACAATCATTGACTTATTTAGCAATAGTATGACATAGTAAATGAAAGGTATGAGTCACATGACATAGATAAAAGTTTAACTACCAAATTTCTCACTTTTTAACTAACATATGAAAGTAAAATGTTTTTTCTTACAAATAAATTATTTTCAATTTTCTCAAAATGATGAAAATGTAGATTTTCTCCTTTTAACTGATGCAAGCTTATATATCAAAGACAAAATTTATAGCAAAGCAAGCAAAATGTAAGGAAAAAAAAACTAAAAAAAATATAAATATTGTAATACTGTAAATATCAATATAATATATACAGGATTTCAACAATACTAATATAGGTAACATCTAAGTTTGCTTAGTCCTCATATAAATATTCTCAATAATTTGCTTATTTCAGGGGTATTTTCAAAATTTTTTATCCCATATACCCCTATTTTTAAGTGATCTAGTGATTGAAATTTAATCATTTTAGGTTTATTGGAATTATCTTGATAAGAAGAATTTAATAATATAAATTTTATTTTTTTAAGATCAATATTAATAAAATTAAATTTTTTGTATATAGGATGTTACCTATATTAGTATTATTCAGAGTTCTATATATATATAATATATATATTCATTAAATTTGAAATATTATATTTACTAATCCTATTAACATTAATCCAAATTAACATTAATTATATTGATTCATGTAACATTAATAAAACAACTATATTTTACATTAATCAATACCATTGATCAGCAATTATTTAAAATCATAATGTTATTTATATTTTTATTAATTATTTTTAAATAATAATATTTTTTTTAAATGCAGATGTATAATTAAATATATATATGGGGTAAGTGCTAGAAAAAGAGACCAAATTGACAAAAATTTTTTTTTTAAAATAACAAATATTCTGAATCAAATGATCAAATCTACATCTATTTTACTTAAGAACTTTTTTTTGAGAAAAATTTCAATTTGGTCCCTTTTTCTAGCACTTACTTCATATTATATTATTGTATTTTTATCTTTATATAATTTTTTTTTAAATGTTAAGTCACATAATACTTTATTAAAATATATTTAATTTTAAATAATATAATATAGAAATTATAAATTAAAAATAGTAAGACTTTGAATTTTAATATCTTATTAAAATTATTTTTTTTTAAATAGTAATTATTTTATTTTACTTCTATAATTACTGGATATATATTAATTTTATAAGTTTTTTATTTTTTTTGTAATTATTTAATAATATTTATACTAAAAATATACAATATAAATAATTAATAATTAATTTATATTTATAGTATATTTTTTAAAATTAACTAGTAATTAATTATTAGAATTACAAATTATATATTTATATAATTATATAATTATTTAGATTTTATATATATGTATTTTCTTATAAAAATAAGAATTTTATTTATTAATAATCAATTATTGTAATTGCAATATTATTAAAAAAGTAATTTAAAAAAATGAATTTGGATTTTTAATTATTAGGCTATTCCAATTTGATTGTTTGTTTAACATATTTCATCCCCCTCTATTTTCTTAAAAATCAAAGTTTTAATAAACATATAATAGCACATATGTTTAAATACCCTCTCTAAATTTAAATTAAATTTTTCTGAAATTACCTGAATTTTTCCAAAATTTCCAAAGTTTTATTATATTTGTTTGTTTAATGAAGACCCCCCTCCCCTTTCAAACTTTTCAGAAAATCTGGATGTTAAACAAACAATCAAGTTGGAATGGCCTAAATATTAAAACTTTAATTTATTTTTATTTTTTTTAAAAGATTATATAGTTTTATTTTTATTTTCTTTATTTTATTTTTATTTTTTTTTATATTTATAAATTTAATATAAATTTAATAAAAACAAAAATTTCATAATATTAGTTTATTTATTTAGCTAATTATTCTATGATTTCTATCTATTCTATTATTTAGTAAAGATAAAAAAAAAAAATTTATTACAATATTATTTTTTTTTTTATTTTTTACAAAAATATAAAGTAAATATACAGTATTTATTATAAAATTTCAAATATAACTCACAATAAAGTTTAAAAAGATTTTAAAAATTTCTTATCCTATATACCACTGTTTTTAAGAGATCAATTTGAAATGAATTTTATATTATTGAATTTGGCTTAATAAAAAGAATCCAATGGTAATAAAATCACATTTCTTGCATTAATATTAATAAAGAATGCATTTTATTATATACAGTATTATTTATTAGTTAGATGTAAAATCACTGAAATGTTTGGATCCCATAACTATTCTTAATTTTTATAAAATTGTAATTATTGCCATGAAATTTAGCATAATATATTAATAAACAAGAATGCCTGGCAGTAAAATCTTTATATGAAACTCAGTGCTGCATTACAATTACAACACTTATATTGGGTCAACAGAGTTTCAATTTAAATGATCATAGCAATAAAATAAATATCACTACCCTCATTTTTATGAAATTATTCACTCACATCACATATTACATGATAATATCAAAATTTATTCTTTTAGCTATATATTTAAACAAAGAAATCTTTAGAATTGGAATGGTATAATTAATTAAAAGATAATTTTTCTTCAACTACACTATCATGTAAATAACAAAGCAAAGAAACCAAAACTAATTAAACCAATTTCTTTGAAGTAATGTAGCATATTGCTTATGCATAAATTCACTTGCTTTTAGTGCGTTCCTCATCCAAAGTAGCATGTTGTTTAGTACATTTGCCAGAGCGTGAATTCAACCAATTAAGAACAAATGCACCAATGATAACGTATGTAATCTTCTTTTCTGCCATTTTAATGCGACTTTCAATAATACTATACTTCATAAATTAATACAAATTATGTTAATTTTATTTTAATAAAGCAAATTTATACAGTTTTATAAGGGATGTACTTACTAAAGTATAATCCTTATTTCTTTTGATGGTATCAATCAGCGTCTCAATAGTTTCTTTTTCTTTTTCATTATGCTCTTTATACAATTCTCTTAATCTACCATATGTGGAATCATTGGATGTAGTAGTTGAGGTTTTGCGAACATTAATAGCAATAGGTGATGAGATTCTGCGAACAAGGCGTGGTAAAAGACGAATCATTATGCAATCAATCAATTTGATCAAATAGTATGAGTTAAAAAAAAATATATATATGTAAAATAAAATGGACTCAAGATGACTAATTCTGATTAATCTTGAGAAATCGAGTTAACTATTACGCAATGATTATTACGTACTTAAATTCAGTCGGAAAAATTATTGCCGGATTTTTACGAACAAAATCTACGGACGTAAATAAGAGATATCATGATTGGAAGCAACTTCTGAACTTGCAAACTAATATCAATTTTTTCGTTCACAATTTTTGAGGACTTTGGAAAGCACAACATAACTTTCAGGTGAGTTTAACACTATTAACTAAAGTTATTTCTGATACTGCATGTATTAACTGTCGACCATTTTCTGTATCCTATCAATGGAGTTAATGTTGGAGTAATGTGTTAATATGGCTCAGTAAATGAAAATCTGATGTGGTCTGCAGACATAAACGGCTTTGCTTTATATATAAGCAAGAATTACTAATTTGTTTGGTTTCTAAATTGTGGTGTGTATCAGATTTTTTTTTTTTATTCGATTTTTCGTATAATTCCGGATGAAATAAAGCAAAAGCAACCCTCGAAGTGACAATCCAATTCTCTGAGGAAGAATTCGATGTATTCATCATATTGAGGACATTGCACTTCAATCAAAACCATATTCTGAATATAATATATCAAGTTCTAATCTCTTTCGTATTTATTCCAACAAAATGGACGCAAGCGTTAAGACCTTTTTCATTCATGAATCACAATGCGATTATTAAATCATTGGTTCTCCTTGATTCCAACAGCAATTTTTCAGATAGGCGGTCTCGCGAATTGTGATAGATCATTATATATCAAATTAAAATGATCTAAAATAACTTTTATTTCGTTATAATTTTGAGTTTAAAAACTCTTATTGATCTATAATTGTTTTGATTTTAATGCAAGAGTTAAATATCTTGTAAAAATTTATTATGTTGGTGATATACTGGTAAATTATAAAAACCTACCATCTTAACATATTGGAAAAAAATGATTTAAATGATTTGATAAATTTGAAATTTTTGAAGATATTAATAACTTTTGTCATGTCATCGATTAATACTCGGCATTGCCGCATTGGCATGTTATTAATAATATCACGTGATTCATTCGTTATACGGTGTGTTCTTGATTATATCCTAATAAATAGATAAATAATAAATTATGCGAATAAACGGAACATAACAACGAATTAATTATTTAAAGTAGCATAAATAATTATCCCTACTCAAGAAAGTATTCAATGATTGAAAAAAACGCTCAGACTCACCAAGCACCAATTTTCTCTTCCACTAAATGAATTATTATTTCCAAGATTAAGATAATAAGAAGACTCAAAATTATATCTTTCGTAAATCTACGCATCCGTTTGTAAAGATCTAATTCCAATTTTCTTCAAGATCATAAACGATTATTTTCCTTGTACCCATAATTCATTCGAGGCTTGAGTGAAAAACGTATGATCATACTTGATAATTAAATATAACTAGTTAATGATTTTTATAATTAAACTTAAATAATAACTCGTACAATATGATACCTTATTTGTTATCACAAAAGGGCAAATAAATCGGTATATCCATTTTTGATTGATGGTCTCACAACATCAAATTCAACTTCATTAAAGGTAAATCTGGGGTGATAAAGTAAAATCGCTCGTTATTAGAAGAGGACTGTTCTTTACGATGACGCTAATAAATTACGAATTAACAGTTAGTTAAGTTAATTAATAATTATACACAGTAATTCTTTTGGATCAATTGTTTAGTATAGTTTGTCACACATCTGGAGAAAAATAACAATGATGTGTTGTTATTTTTATTAATTAAGATACTAAATAGCTTACCAAATACGGAAAAGAACTCAAGTTTGATGACAAAATGGATAGTTATTTCTTCTATTTCTCTTCTCTATGAAAAATCAGAAAAGGTACAAAATTTACTAGCTTCCGCCACTATTGATATGTTTCTTCTTATCTGTCAAATCAAAACCAGGATTTGGGATGAATTTATATTTTGAAAATCTCACCGAGAATGATGCTTCGTTTTTGAACGTGTTAATATATAATATAACTTCAATATTTTGCCTCCCTACAAGTACATTTAAGGACTTATTAGTATATACATCTAACAAATTATAATCTAGTGTAAATGCAAATGAAAAATTGAAGATAATATAATATATTAATATAAATACTTTCTCATCGATTTCGTTAAACGCGGCTTTATCCTTTCCACCCTCAACCAAAAAACTGAACTAATACTTTATACTATGAACACTATTCCATACGAAGTAGAGAATGCGAAGTGTTTTGAATTTTGAATTATATTATCGTACGCATTATTTACACAGAAATACTATGAAAAATAGTTATAAGTAAAAGCTTATAATAAAAAAATTTCACGATAAAAAAACAATAAATTTTATAAATCAAGAAATATCGTACCTTGACAAATAACTATTTGAACCGAAGAAATTTGAAGAGTGTAATTTGAACCCGGAAGGTGCAACTATCCATTACATTTAAGTCCCTTTAAACTTGAGCGTTTCGTTCAGTGAACTGTCGGTAAACGAGAGAAACACAGTCAGGGATCGCAAGTTTGTTTCTAAATAGCGTTAGTTTCATTTTGAATTTGTTTAAATATTCAAAACGCGTTAGAAAGTTTGATTTGTATCTAATATGACATCATACAAACATGGTATGTAACCATGTTTGGCTGATCGGCTGATCTGTAATACCCTCTATTCTTGTGAGTGATCTCATCCGTTGCACGTGAATTGCATGGTCGTTAGCCAACTTCCAATTCCAATAAATAATAAATTTTTATTGGAAGCTTCCAAGAACATCATAGAAAGAGTGACAGTAACATAATCTATTACATTCATACTATAGTACATACAATACATACACTCATACAGTGCTAAACTATTCGAATTGTATTTAAAATATTTTGAAAAGTATTCACTGTTTTAAAATTCGGGAGAAGAATGATTATTGTCATGTGTCACTGCGTGACCCAATGACAGCCAATGATTCGACATCTACTGGGCCACGATAAATGTACCGTATTTTGCGGGCCACAGTACCCCGTATGCACAGTACCCTACAAAAAAGAACTCCCATTTTCTATCAATTTATTACTTAAAATAATTTAATAAATACATCGCATAATGCAGTAATACTCAATTATTATATAATTATCTATTAATAATAAAAAATCACGCAATAGTAGGGGGGTATAAGGCCAAAACTCTAAAATCTGTATCATACCCAGTGTACTATGACCCCGTTATACGGTATAATTTAGTATATTCTGAGGGAATTTCTATTGAATTCGTAAGATTAAGATTTATCATTACATGTTAGGAGTACAAATAGATGTTATTTATTTATGGACAAACGAGATTTTAGGAGATAAAATATATTCATCTGATACATTCATGCTGAATGGATATTTGGATCAGTTGTATCATGTGATAAACGCAGTACATGCACCTCATTGGAAGAGCCAACATATCAGCATTTCTTTGATTTAATTAAAAACTTTTTGGGTTTGAACTTACAATGTTTTATGGGAAGATCTAAAGAATGCATATAACTTTCACCTTATCTTTAGGAAATTTTAACCTAAATCAAGTAAGTAATAAATTTCCTTTTTAACAATCAGAATTTTTTCACAAACTCCGGCCGTAAATGGTGCCGATCAGGGGATTTCGGTTATGATTGTTTAAAAAAATTCGGGCGTCAAACAAATACTGTACTTCAAAGATGAATAATTCACCTATTTTTATTTATTAAGAAATACAAAGAAGAAAGTTACACGATCTTTGAAATTGGAAAGAAATTGAATATTTATTCAATTGCAACACAAGCATATATTATGTGAGCATGTTATAATGATGAATAGATTCGTAGTTCGTAAGATTTAGCAATAATTTAAATCAATGCGGAATTCCGGACATATAATATGAAACAAAAATGTAAATTATCCAAAAATAGTGTAGAATAAAGTTTTATTAAACGACAATAATGATAATAATTTCACACAATGTTGCATAATAGCTCTAAAAAAAATCTAAAGTTGGATCTCCAAAAATTTAATATGCAGGTAAATTCCCAAACAAAGATATTTATGATACCATGCATAGCTAAAAAATGATTGATACAAATGGGAAAATTCTTACCACATCACGGGCGTGATGTTTCGTCACTTAGTCACGTGATTTGATGTTTACGTTTTTATTATGTTTCTGAGGGACTTTGTTTTTTTTTACTATCCTGATCTCTATTTGTCACTGAATTAATCGTCACCTGTACTACCACGTTTAAAGTACTTTACATTGTGTGAGATGGTGTGGTAAGATTACCCATACAAATGTTACGCAAAAGTTCATTGAGTATCAGAATACTAATTACTTTATGAAATTAGTAAACAATGTACCAGTTATGTTAATAAAGGATTTGCCATTATTTTTGTAATTTTTGTAATATAATATCTTTGTTAAAAAATTTCAGAAGCGTTGTGTATTTTTACAATTATAAAGGAGTATAAAGAAGTTTCAAGAATTCCGACAGGTGACATGTTTCCATTTGTTGTTTATCCATGACTCCATGACGGAGATAAACATCCGATTAGATGATTAATTATTATTAATTTAATCGATCAATGTAACAAATATGAATGAATTGATTGGAATCTCAATAAACTGACATAATTATCTTTAAAGGACAATTTATAATTAGAAATAAAATTATTTCACAAGATTGTACATTATGATTTATTCCTTCTCAATTCGAAAGTTATGCATAATATATTTTAGTAAGAGATTTCATTTTCCTCATTATTTTTGACTAGTCTTAATGCAAAAGAATAAATGTTCGAATCTCGAAACGGTAATTCAAATGATTTGTATGTAAAAATAGAAAATAAGCCTTCAAAAAAAAAGTCGATCATAATTAATTTTAGACATTATCAATGACGGATAAGGAAACACGATTCTTTTGTTTATCACTTGTTCATCATTAAAACCTTATATACCTTATAAAATGAATATATTTATTTTATTATATGAAGAATATTTATTCTTTATTAATATTCTTTTTATTAATTATGGAAATAATAAAAACTTAAATAATTACTCGAAAAGGGAAAGCAAAAATAGTCAAATTATTTAATATTATGCATAGTAAAAGCAAAAGAAAACAATAATTTATTACGTTTAGTATAAAAGGTTAAATTAGAGAGAAAAAGATATTTAATCATTTACTTGTTTATTTATATTGATTAATAATAAAATTTTATTTTACGTATATAAAAATTAAAACTTATTTCTTATAAATACTCATAAAAAAATATCTCGTTTGAATTTTTCATTAAAAACTTGTAATAATAATAAATACTCGTAAAAAAATAATATATCTGATTTTTCATTACGTACATATATATATATTCTTATATAAAAAATGTCCGATATGTCCGATAAGGAGGATATTGTTCAAACTCCTTCAACATTATCAATTACTTCTGTCTCAGATGGTAATCATCATTCATTATTGTCACGTTATTGGCTTATTTAATTTTTTTTCTTATTCTCCATCATTTTATTTACAGTATACCGGAAATCAGATTTAATTGGAGGAATATTCATTCCACGTAATCCACGTAAGTATTGTATATAATGTTGCGCTAAACTCATTTTCTAAACTCATTTTATATTACTATATTATTAGTTGAAAAATCGAACTATAATTTATCGAGAATTACAAGTTCAAATAAAACTAAAACGGATGAAAAACCATTAGATATTCTAGCTTATAATGAAGAATCTAATTGGCATATATCTATTAGCCCGGATGGTGAGAACGTTCTTAAATTTAATCATGGTAAGTTAAAAATATATTTTAGTATTTGAAAATCATTCTCCCAAATTAATTTTTTTTTTTTTCGTTGACCCCCTCGTTTGCAGATAAACTCGAATTTAAAATTATTCCTGAAAAAAATATAGATGATTCTTACGAAGAATCTTATGATGTTAAATCCGTATTTAAAAAAGAAAAATCTAAAAATAATTATCCTAAATGGA
>JADRCO010002987.1:0-11516 GCA_021464525.1 Rhizophagus sp. LPA8_4_AMF
TGCGCCACAAAAAATCACGTGGGGGTAGAAAAGTGACGGTGATACTGGGGTAAATCTCGTACTTGCACATGATCAGGTGATTCGTAAACATCACCCCTTCCTATTATAGTTTTGATCGACACTAACCTGTCACTTTCAGACCAGCATATGATATGCATCCTAAATTGGAAAATTGATTAGATACTTTGGCGGGATCCGCGTAATGTTCAGTAGATAAAAAATTGGGATGCACTTTCCAAATAGGGAACTATGATTTAGTTAGAGAATTAGTTTTTATATGGTTGAATATCAAATTTAGTCATTTACAACATAATTTACGCTTTGGGAATTGAGAGATAATTCCATATTAAATATGTTTAATTTATTCATTTTATAGAGTTTCAAGAAACTATCGTGGCAGGCCAAGCCGCTACGCCAATGTTGCATTTCTCACCACTCTAACAAATGTGATGCGTGTTATCTACTCAGATTACCCTGAATGATCAACAATTCGTACGGAGAATCTGAGTAATTCTTTTATCAATACCAATAACTTTAACTAATGAGAGCTTTTCGTTGTCATTGGTTGGCAAAATTCCTGTTAAATAAAAAAATAATTACTAAATATTTATTATATAAATATGTAACATTTTATTTATAGTATAATTTGCTAAAATTGTATATACTTTAGATATGAAAAATTATAATCCACGTCTTCGTCCAGGAATTTATATTTTAATGGTAAATTCTGAATCAGGTTTAGTAATTCATTTGCCAGAATATGGATGCTATATATGATGACAATGATGATAAACCTTCATAAGGAATCCCATTATACAAACTCGGCGTTCATGAACACAAAATTTATTATCTTTTCTTTTAATTTTACATTATTACATTTTTTTATAGACGTAATCAAAAATATTAAATTAAGTTTAAAAATAAATTTATATTTAGAAATACTATAATTAACCGGGGTTACTTTAACATCTATATATGATTATGTAATTTTTAAATTTTAAAAATTCAAAATTATTACATAATTATCTTATGCTAAATAAATAAAGAGTAATAATTAAATGTATTGCTCTTTGATTTCCTTATATTTGTATTTTTTAAGCTTTTTTAGTTGTTTTTCTTTAGTTGTTTAAATCTGAAGCAGTATTGTCTTTAATAATCAAAGTGCAGTGCGTACGCACTGCACTTTGATTATTAAAGACCGCGGCTAAAGCTATTGGCAAATTATAAGAACACTGGCTGGAATATCTGACTCGAGTAATTTTGGTGATTTTCCAATATCACATGTCATTTAACTGTATCACTGGTGAAATCACTGGTAACACCGGTGAAATAACACCTACAGTGATTTTAACCCCGGTTAAAATTAGCAAACCTAAATTATATTTTTTTGGAAGTTTAAAAAATCTTAATTTTCCTAATAAACAAATTTCCGATTTCCCGATTTTTCATGTAGGTTCCAATTTTTCATAAAGTAAATACTTGAAATTCATGTAAAATTACGGATTGATTATAGATGATATGGAAAAATGAGTATGCAAGGATTATCCACTAATCATTTCAAATAATTCAATTATTAAACATATTTAGCAAAACTCTTCAAAATATCCCGAATTTAAGTAAGACAGGTATTAGGAACTAATACATTTAAATGGAAGACTAAAAATAAAGATTTGTATTTGCCGTTCATTATATGATATGTTAGTGGCTATATACCTGTAATACTATTACTATATAAATTAACTAATAATGACAATTATTCGGTCAGAATATAATTCGGAATTAATAATATTAAGAATTACATTTTAATTTTAATGCGACTAATTAAACCCAGATATTTTCTTATTATTGACACATGAACAGGAACTCCGATGAATGTGGACTTGTAAATATTGAAAATTCTTTCACGTGATAAAAAGATTCGGGGTAAATTAGTAACTATATTTGTTTCGATATAAAATTCCTTCGATATGTAATTTATGATTTCGTGGTTTTGACTCTATAGTATATTATTAATACTCGAGAAATTTCTTAGATAATTAATGTATTTTTACGTTGTTAATCTCTTAGGTGAATTTTTTTATGCAGTCACATTGGGGCGCGCGGTCAACTATGTAAATCAAAAGTATGTCAAGTTATATAAATAAAAATTAATCAATAATCATACAGCCGCGTCGTATAATTAATCAATTATAGTTATATGAAAAAACATTATCCACATTATATATAATACATCTCAAAATAAAACTATATAAATACTCTAACATTTCCTACAACTTTTTACACTAAGTATTACATGAAAAATCCAGTCTTCACTAAGAGCGGTAGAATTCTGCTCCTCCATAGAGAGGAAGTGAGCCGCTATAAATTGTATATTTGCCTTTTTTACTTAAACTGGCCTATTTATTTTAGAAAGAAATCATATCCAACAAGAAAAAAAGAAGGAACCTATTACACTATTTAAATATACTCATAACTATTTTTTATTTTTTAACACCCAAAATAATCATTAATTAAAATGACATTATTGATATTATTGACGGAGTAATTTAAAAAAGAATTTAGAATCATTTTCTACTTCGTTTATAGTAAGAATCCAAATATTCACGTAACATCATTTAAATCTCAATTTGCTACATTAAGATAATGTTTTTAATCCTTTTTTTTTACAAGAAAAAAAAAATATGGAGCAGCTAGCTGATTTAGTCGAGTATGTTTTGTATTCTTTAGTATTAAAGAAAAAGGATTTGATTACACTGAGAAACTGGTGTTTAAAAGAGTTTATTACTTTCAAATATCAGAATTAGGATTAAATATACGTTGCCGTTTTTTGCGATTGTTGATTTGGACTGAAAAAATTTAGTAAAATTTTCAATACGGTTAGCTAATATTTTATGTTAATGTTACTCTAAATATACTGTATATTTTTTATTAAATAACCAACTTTTCAAAGAATTTTTTTTACATTGTCATTATTTTAAAATAATAATCGAGTATTCAGGTATTCAGGTAATATATCTCATATAAAAGTTATATACCTACTATTTGAATTATACCTAAAACTTATGCTTAGTATTAGGTAATGAAAATAGGTATTGATCGATTGTGCCACAAGTTCTTAGGAATAAGTCTAAACTCCTTTTAATACAATTTTCAATTTGGTTACACTATACGATGTACCAAAAAGGTGCTTTTTGAAATTTTTGAATTTTTAATGGCTGCACAACTTTACAAAACTACTTCAGGACGTTTGTTTCATGCCGGACAAATAGCAATTATTACCGTTGGGTAAGTCTTTCAAGTTTTTCTTCCTAAATTAGTGCTTATTTGTTACTTTCTTAAACTGAAAAGGTTGCCAGCAAGAGGAAAGACACACGTGGCGCGTTCGTTATGTCGTTATCTTCGATGGTTAGGAGTCCCTACAAAGGTTTTTAGTGTAGGAAATTATCGTCGTCATGTTATTGGAAATGCTTCTAGTTTACCGCATGATTTTTTCAATCCTGGTAGGCATTCCATTGCATTTATTCTACTGAATTAGTTGATTGATATTTATTTTGTTTTTAATAGGAAATCTTGAGACCGCTGAAGCACGCCATAAAATAGCAACAGAATGTTTACAAGATATGATTAAATGGTTACAAGAAGGAGGCCAGGTTGGCATTTATGACGCTAGTAATACAACTCAAGACAGACGCAAAGAAGTACACGATATCTTAATTAGCCATAATGTTCACGTAGGTAAATTTAAAATTTTTACAATTCATGATTTGATTTATTATTAAATAATTAAATATTTATTTTATCAGCCTCTTTTTATTGAATCGATCTGTGATAAATCGGAAATTATCGAAACTAATATACGAAGTGTCAAAATTACTTCACCGGATGTAAAAAATTTTTTCTCTTTATTTGATTCTAAAATATTTTATATTATATATATACACACACATAAATATAAAACTTAAGATTCTCTATTTTCCTGTAGTATGTTGGCTGGGACCCTGAGGAGGCCGTAAAAGATTATTGGGTAGATTTTTCTTTCTAAAATGAGTAAAATGAGTATTGATTTTTTTTTTTTTTTAAAAAAAAAAAAAAAAATAATTATAATTACAAATTTAGGCGCGTATAAATAATCATTTGGAACACTACGAAACTATCAATGACACGGAGTTAAGTTTTATTAAAATGATTAATGTTGGTGAACGTATAATTGTAAATAACGTGAAGGGATATCTTCAGGTTTGCATTTGATATAGTAAGGATGAATTAACAAAATTTTTACTCAGCAAATTTTATTTTAATTTTAGAGTCGTATTATGTTCTATTTAATGAATTTACACATCTCTCCAAGAATTATATATTTTGCCAGGGTACGGTCATAGTGGTCATGATACATGTATTATTGATTTAGGCACTCAATATTAAATTATCCTTACATTCCACGCGTCATTTTATATTAGTCGGGTGAATCAATGAACGAAAAGTCCCAAAAAGCTGATGCAGAATTAAGTCCTGCGGGAAAACATTATGCTTACACTTTAAAAAACTTTTTATTAGCGTTGAGGGAGAGAGAGAAAAAAGAACGAAAAGAACAAGGATGGGATGACGATGAAAGAATGTTGACAGTGGGTGTTGTTTTATTTGATATTTAGGTACCTCGTACAATTTTATATTAAAAAAACATGATTTTATAATTAAAGATCTGGACTTCAGCACGTCAGCGTTCATATCAAACAGCAAAACCTTTTCTTGAAGATTTTAGTGTATATCAACGTCCATCATTGGCCGAAATTAATCTGGGAGAAGTCGATAATCTTACCATAGAAGAGATTAAGGTGATTGAATAAGATATAATTTTGTTATTCCTAATAATAGATGTTATTATTTACGATATTTTATATTTATCTAGGCTAAATTTCCTGAAGAATATGAAAAACAACAAAAGGATCCATATCATTATCGTTATCCTAGAGCTGAAGTAGTATTTCAATTGATGCTAATAAACTATTATTTATTTATCTATTTATTTATTTATTTAACTTTAAATTTAATAGTCATATCAAGACTTGGCAGTTCGTATCGAATCTATTATTCTTGAGCTTGAATACGAGAAAAATGATGTACTAATAATAGCTCACGAATCAGTATTAAGATGTCTATATGCGTATCTTTTTGACCGGCCAGAAGATGTAAGATATAAAAATTTTGGTTTGTTCATTAAGCCTTGTCTTTAATAAATCCTATTTTTCTATTATAGGAAATTCCAAGGATAGTGATTCCTCGTAATTATTTGATTGAAATAATTCCCTCCGCTTATGGATGTCGTGAAACTCGAATGGAAATTGTTGACACTTTTGACCATTTCGTTCCTTTATTAGCTGATTTGAGTCACAATGGAAAAAAATCAGATTAACGAAATCGAGAAAGAATTTTAAAAAATTTTTTACCATTACAACTATCCATAAATGTAAAATAAATTATTATTTTGTTACTCGTTTTACTTAATCACAGTCATTTATCTGATTATCAACTAACAGATAATCTCTCAAGAGAATCATATAACTTATCCTTCATAATTAAAATGTTATTACGTCCTAATTATTATAGTGCTTTAGTTTTACGTTATAGTCATTTACCGGCAAAGAATAGTTTAATTGCCTACCATAAAGCGTATCATCGGAACAAAAGAGCCGACTTGACTGGTATGAAGACCAGACGTATATGTTCTTTTAAATATTCAAAACCTTTAGCTTCAATTAGTTCATATACTACTAGAAAATACAAAGAATTTTTATAGAAATGACCTTTACAAACGTTCTTCTCCAAAGTATATAAACCGTTAATATACTTTTTTTTTTTAGAATAAAGTATTAATTTTTCATATTTTATTTAAATTGGACTACAAAAAGATGATTTTGATTATTTGTATGGTCATTCAGTTGTATTACCCGCACTTGAACAAAAACGAAGAAAATTTCATCGATTATTCGTTCATGAAAGCTTTCTTTTCCGTAAAAAAGAAAGGTATAATTTCATTTATCAAATATTTAATAATTTATAAAAAATTAATTTAAATTTAAATTTAGTCGAATCGTTCCTGAAAAGATTCTATCATTAGCAAATGAAGCAAATATTCCAATCGTGAAAGCGGCAAAAGATGAATTAAACAAATTATTAAAGGATGACAGGCCACATCAAGTAGGATTTTGAAATTAATCCTTTTCTATTAGCTTTGATAATTCACTGAATATGGTGTTTAAAACTTTTCAGGGTATAATTTTAAAAGCTTCAAAACTTAACCCCATAAAAATTGCATGTCTTGGGAAACAATCCGATCAAATGTATTAGAATATTTTGTTAAACTTCATGCAAGAAATTTTGTGCGTTAAATTATTGATACTTGTAAAAAAAATAATACAAGCTAGGTATCAAGTTATCAAACCATATGAATCTCCTCTAAATATTTCGTTAAATGGAACTCTACCCTTTTGGCTTGCACTTGATCAAGTTGTTGATCCACAGGTTAGGTTATTTCAACTGTATGTAATTTATTATTCACTGTCGTTTAACTTACATCAGAACGTTTGATATGTAGAATTTAGGCGCTATTATTAGGTATGAAATAAAGAATTATTAATCTATTTTTTATAAAATAAAATGATATTAACGCATTTTATCAAAAAGATCAGCATACTTTTTCGGTGTCAATGGGCTTGTTTTATGTTCAAAAAATAGGTTAGACTATTTATCTTTGGTTAAAACCTAATGTGTTTAAGTGTTTAAAAGCCAAAAATTATATTTTCTAGTGCACCATTATCTGCGTTCACATCTAAAGCAAGTTCTGGTGCTTTGGAACTTATGGATGTTTATGATGTTGATAATCTAGCAAATTTCTTAAATTGTTCATCACAAAATAATTGGATTATATATGGAGCAGTATCAAATTGTAATAGTAATAATTCTAATAAGAATTCTATATCTATTAATGAATTAAATAATCCTTTATCAAAACATCCCGTGATTTTGGTTATTGGAAGTGAAGGTAAAGATTAGAATTAAAATGTCATGACTTATACTGTATATTATTTATTTTAAATACTTATACAAAAAATTTCTTAGGAACAGGTCTTCGTCCAAATATTTTGAATACCTGTCATTATTTATTGCATATATTATCACCAAATACAAAGAAGTCTAAATATATAGATTCATTAAATGTAAATGCTGCTACTGCAATATTATTGCAAGGATTTTTTAGTAGTAAAATCTAATATTGTAATCTAACTATATAACAAAGATTAAAATAAATGGGTAATCTCCTGGAACGTGTCACTCATTAAATTTAACATGTGATTAATTATACTTAACTTTTTTAAACTAAATTTAGAAAATTTCCAGATACAGTATCTATATTAATCAGAAAATAAGTATAAATTCAGCTAATTTTCAAAAATTAGTATGTAGGTAATCATGAGTGATACTTAGTGTAACAGGGGATTAGAATTTAAATATAAAGTTAACATTATAAAATAATAGATTTTATTTGTTAAATAGTAATAATTATTAGTTATCTTTATAGGGTGTAAAGCATTCAAGTACTCTTTCTTTTTTGTATTAACATCAAAAAAAAAGAATGATTAGATATATAGTAGGTATGTAAAGCAACTTTATTGGTAAAAATTACATTATTATGATTTCATCACAGAAATCAGGATCAAAAAATATGCAAAGTTAAAGAGATAAACTTATATTATTATATACTAATTAAGTCTGAAATATTCTGATAATATAATTCAAAATTTCAATCATTAATTTATCCTATCTACCATACCATGCAAAAAATTATTTGATCATTTGAATTATTTACTTTATTAGAATATAAACATGTAATTGATAATAATACAATAAAGGTATATAGTCAGCAATTTTATTTTTTCAGTATATACAGTATAACATCTGTATTATAAATAAGAATGCACTATCATTTCAGTTAATATGTAGAAACCTGCTTTCATTATATATGTATTCAAATTATCTAAGCACCAAATAAGCATTTCTCATAAGATATTATACATTCCAATTAAACAAAAAAGTCACATATATGTATAAAAACTAATTACTAATAAATTATAATAATATAATATTATTATGTTGATTTGTGCTAATGTTTTTTCTATTTAAAGTATATATCTTTATAACTCTTTTATATATAGCACAATCATCTTGTAAATAAATGCAGTATAATTTATAGCTAATAATAAAATATACATTGAATATAAAAAGAAATAAAAATTACCATCTATATTTTATATTGAAAATACTTATCATAAATTTGTAAACTATTGTCAAGTAATAAGACTCTGGCTATTTATAAAAGAAACTATTAATATTTAACTATTTACTACATTAATCTATACAGGTTAAAAGGACATCATTATCCAAATTTCAAAAAGTGCAAATTCCACATTTTTTTGGAAAATGATAGGAAATAGTAGAAAATGTTGCATTATATTAGACAATTTTTTGAAATAGTATTGTTCACTTCTAATCAATAGAAGCAAATCTACTGACTAATTATATGATAAATGTAATTTCAATGATGTCTTATTTGCATATTTTCAAATCACAGGAGATAAAATACAATACTTACTACATAGGATATTTAAATCTCAGTTAATATCATATTGCATTAAGTAATAGTTTCATACATAATCAAACTATGATATGATTGTAAACTTGAGTTTATTGTTTAAACTGTTGCAGGTAAGACAATATTCCATTTTATTGTTATATCATTTATTATACAATCCATAATTCCCATATTTTCCATCATAAATAAAACATGATGAAGTTCCATGGCTAAGTAAATACAAAACTATAATTATCAATCCTTCTGAAATTATTCAGAATTTAAGTATGTGAAATGCTTTAAAACAGATTTGATATTAATTTTGGATTAGGTTTTTCTTTAAAAATGATAGGTTTAAAATTGGATGTTTAAAGTTTTGCTGATATACTCATCATATCTTCTGATAATGAAAGCGTAAAAAGATAACAATAAAGCAGAACTGTCAAGTAAAAAATATAATTATGAGATATATAACTTTAATATATTATTTAATACCATTTATTTCTTTTTAACTTACCATTATTTCACTATTAAGATTCATCATATGAAAGTACAATAGGAATATATTTAGAAAATACGAATAGTACAATAGGAATATATTTAGAAAATATGAATAAGAAACTGAAGTCATATTGGCCATCTTATAAAAAATAATACCAAGAAATTATGGAAGAAAAAAATAGTACTTATCTTCAAAAAGAAATGTGAAAGATGTTCTTCATATATATATTGTACGTCAGATAATGATTTATGTCAGATTCAGCTGACGTGCATCAGATATAGATTGATACTTAATGCACGTCACTTGTAACATCAAATTATTATAATTATGTTATAATTAAACATTAAATTTTCCAGACTTAATACATTTTTTTATTAAATAAATTTATTAATTATATTAAAAAATATGTAATTCTAAAATATAAATTGATTAAACTCAAACTCGTGAAAAAGCATTTCATTCAAAAGTATTAATAAATTACAAGTTTTTTCAAACAAATTTTATAATATATATTTTATATAAATTAAATAGGTATAAAATTTCCATAATATATGTAATTTATTATTACATACAAGTTTACTTATGGAATAAAAAGTAGTTTTATTAGTAAAAAAAAGTTTACTATAAAGGACCTTTATTGTGCAATTTAGGTGATACATGTCAGATATCAATTTATATTTGACGTATGTCAGCTGTATTTGACATAAATTGTCATCTAAAGCACAATATAATATATATATCAAAAATTAGAAGTTAAGAAGCTGGCATATTTCTTTATTATCTATACATTAGATAATAACATCAAAATTTACTTAACAAGACTAAGTGAAAGGAAATTATGAATATTACTAATAAGAAAACTATACCGTTATTATCAAAAATATTAGGATGTATTTGATGAATTATAAAATGAAACTGTATTAAACACATATATATTAGAAAAAATTATTACATTCATATAGTTTTTTTACACCTATTGGACAAATATGAGTCTTTAAAAAATCGATTAATACAATTATATGTGGAGAAGTAATATTTGAAATGTATTTAATTAATAAATGTTTCTAAATATTTCTGATATAAATTTTATTCACAGCTAAAAAGCCATAGAAAAGTACTGGAACATCAAATTAATAGCATTATTCAAAATATAATAAATAACAATGAATATGGAGGAATTGAAATCATGAAAACATATTAAGTTTCACGTGATAAGAATTCACAAACTCCTTAAAGATATATTTCATTAACAATTATATGTTATTAACTATAATGAAGAGATAATTAAAAAAATAGAAATAGATAATCAACCTGTTGTATTCACTTTCAATTGCAACAATTTATGATGGATTTTTGAAGTAGTTCTTATTTATGGTTTAAAAAAGAAACCTTCAGATCAAATTGCAAATTCAAGTTGCATTAAAGTAATGAAAAATAAACTTGAAGATGAATTATTCTTACAAAAAATCATACAACCTTCTTCATATCTTTCTACTTCACCTAATACTATATATCTTGCTAAAGTAACGAAGACTCTAGTAAAAGACAAGTGATTTTAAACATAATATATTTTGTAGACATATATATAGATAATAAAAATATATATTATAATTTTATGTATTATATATATTTTATGTTAATTTTAATAAAGCATTCCTTATTAGATTAATTTTCACTTATAAATCATAATAAATAGTCTACTCATATAAGATATTTGTATTTTAATATGTACATATATAAGGCTCTGATCAGTTTCAGTAATTACTGAATCGTACTAATCAGTTTTGGTTTTAGAACAGTTTTAGTTTTCTAATTTACTAAGCCAAAACTTTTGGTAAGTTTACCGATCAGTTTCAGTAATTGCGGTTTTAATATCAGTTTTTTGATTTACCAAACTGATTTACCAATTACTTCAGTAAATTATGCTAATTATTTTGGTAAATTTACTGATCAGTCTTGGTAATTGCAATTTAATGAACTGATTTACCAATCGGTTGACTATTAAAAAAAATATTTCACATTTTTTTATTAAAATGTTAAAAACCATTATGAACCATTTTTTAACATGTAATTTAATAATAAAAAAATGTTTTGCAATGTTTTTTAATTGTTTTAACAAAAAATGTTGCGAAAACATTTTTTGTTAAATAATTTAATAAAAAATGTTTCGCAACATTTTTTATTATTTTAATAGAAACCATTGCGAAAATATTTTTTACTAATAATTGTTTTAATAAAAAATGTTGCAAAAATGTCTTTTATTAAGTAATTTAATAAAAAATATTTCACAAAATTTATTCTAATAGAAAACATTGCGCTGTAGCGTCATAAAGCAGTAATATAAGAATATTATTAGTATATTTAGTATAGTTATATTATTTTATATTT
>JADRCO010002988.1:0-11513 GCA_021464525.1 Rhizophagus sp. LPA8_4_AMF
AAGTTTAAAGGAAATAAATGTTTAATAAAAGTATGAAAATCATAAAAAAATTAACGGTTATAATGAACTTATTTTTTTTTAATTTTTAATAATGATTTTATTCAAAGACTCAATAAAAGTTAATTTTCATCTTTACAATCGAAAAAAACCATCAGTGTCGGTAAAAAAAGATCAACAATTCTCAGCCAATCATTTTTTCTGCGCCGCGGAGAAATTTGGGGGGTCGCTGTACGAGTTCAATGTTAAAAAATCTGCGGCCTATCAATATTATGTCATTATGCATAGTTGATGTTGTAATACATTAATTCAATATATCAGAAACACCACTATTGAAATTTTGCAACTAATTTGATGGGAAAAATATTAGCCGAGAAAGTTTTTTTAACTTAAATTGATATAAGCGGTGCTTGTTTACACGAACGAAAGTTAAGGAGTCCTTCTAATACAACCTTTATTTCAAGATTGCGCAAGGGATGTTTTGATACATTACGTTTAATTTTCCTTTCAACATTTTACTGAATATGGTTAAACAATTTTAACAGTGTGTTTATTAATTCTATACAGTTCGAATCATTAAAGGAAAACAAGGTAAGAATAACAAATTTCGGGGATAAGAAACCGCGAAACTTAAATCAGATTGTTTAGATTGTAATAATAAAAAAAAAATTTTTTTGCTATAAGAAAAAAAATAAAAAAAAAATTTTTTTTTGTTATTAGAAAAATAATTTTACCAACTCCGGTCCTCGCGTTACAGTGATCAAACAAAGCAGCTAAACAATCAATATTTATTATGAAAAAAACTGAATAGAAAAATAAGGGATAAAAAGAAAAGGAAATTAATTACAAGCATTTTTAGATATACAATAACATGCTTTTTTTGTGCTAAATATAATTTTAATGAAATTATATTATATGGTAAATTATTTCCTTTTTTATAAGTTTATTTTGTCTTTTAAATAATTCTATGTTTATTTTCACAAAGGTTAAGAAAGCCACTTTGCCATTTCGTATATAACTAAATTAAGTTAAATTGCCAGAGAACATTCTGTGAAAGTATTATTTCCATTTGCGGTTTATACTCGGGTTTTTTAAAGCATAATAAGAAATAGATTTCGTCGATAATTCTGGATCTTAAGCAAGTATTTAGAACTAACTTTCTAATTAATAATGGAATCAAAGAAGATTCTTTATTACGATAGTTGATAAGACTAATCCATAATAATAATGTGATTTTTTTCGTTAATTTTCCTACATTTGTACATGAGCCACCAAAATGAACAGCCTTATCAACCAATATTATGAAATTAATTTGATGCTATATATAAATAGAATTACATTAGTCTTTTGTACTTGTATATAAAACTATGTATATAAATAAGTACGTATTGTGTCACATCATATCTACACACATGACTGAATAACGTACAATGGTCAAATGATCTTCTCACGCATGTTAGAATTGTTGGAATTTCAATTCCGACTTTTATTCCCACAGAAAAACTGAAAGAATTTATATAAAAAAAGATTAAACTTGTTTGATAATCTTTTACTTTCAACTTGAAGAAATAAAACATTGATTAATCAATAATTTAATTTGATCTGCGGATCAGATCAACCGATCAGTTCGTACAACAGATTTCGCTTTATTGTAATTGCCATATCAGATTATTAAATTTAACTATACATGAACCAATAAACCATTGTTTTAGCGGATAAACTAAAGAACTTATATAATGATTTTATATACAGTAAATATGATCGAAAATTTATAAAAATCTACGTTACACATGCAGGTTGTGCCACAATTTAAACAATAATTCAGAAGATAGTAGTCTAATAAAAACATATTTTCATGTATTGAATGTATTGAGTTTAAGTTTGCAAAAAAATAAAATAACGAATATAAAAACTTACTCATTCAATTAATACTTTTTGTTGCTTTTAATTAATTAGAAATTGTTGTTTCAAAAAAATGTTTCACAAGATCACAAAATTGGGCTAATTCAGGGGAGATGTTATATAATTTTTTTAAGTTCACAATTTTCACAGTTTTCGACCTCATTGACTTAATAAGAAGCAAGAAGGTTGCATAAAAGAAATATTTACATTAGTAGACAATCTGGACATCGACTCAATGCTATTAGAATGATCATTTTATTTATCCAAACAAAAAAAAGTTTTTTTTCTTTTTCTTTTAAAAATATGTATTACTAATACGCCAAGTTTTTAGTCCTGCTGATCATTGTGTCACTGATCATATACCAGATCGAATGCCATATTTGGTAAATATTTGTATGTAGAATGAGTACTGCGTATCATCTGCGCAAAAAAGATAAAACTTTTTTGATTGTAATGTTTTGCCATTGTTTTAACTAAAGAAAAAAAAAAATTTTTTTAGTTCAATTAAGATTTCAAAGGAATTATTAAATTCAATTCCGTTAAACATCTGAAACTTGGATACGAACAATTAAAAAAAAAAACCTTGATTATGTGAATAATTTCATTTATGGTAATTTTGATGATGATATTTTTTTTTGAAAATAATTTTGTGTAATAATATAATACCAAAATTATTTGAATTTAATTCAAAATTGTAAGAAGGCCCCAAAAATTGTGTTTGTATACGTTTTAATTTTATATAAAAGGAACAAAAAAAAAAGATTTAGTACCACAATTACAAAAACATAAATTTAGAATTCAATTAAGAACGCTTTCTTCGAATCTAACGGGAAAAGCATTCATGAGATCCGATTGCAAAATTTTTTATATGTTAAAAGGTTTTTTCAATTATCAAAAAAAAAAAAAATACCTAGAATTTTTTGCATTTTAAATACAAAAAATTCTGGAAAGATAGATCTGCATGATAAAAAATTTTTACATCATGTGAAAGCATTACAAAAGCACGAAATTCCATATGCTTCAAGTTACAAAACATCATATGATACTGATACGTGAATCGTATTACTATATCAAAATGAATCAATTTTCTGAGCATTAATTAACAAAGTTCGATAAATAATTATTAATAAGATTAACATTGTTTACGGATTTACAAGCTTTTATTGTAACTATACAAAAACAAGTGCTTACTTTTAAAAGGATAAATCGTTAGATAGGAAATTCAATTATCCGTCTGTTTTTGATTATCTTTATAATACAACAAAAGGAAAAAAAACCGAACTGTACGACAAATTAGTACAACTTGCAAACCTCCGTGGAACTAAAGAGCTGGTTCATCCTCGGTTTATTCCGTCCGAGTCTAAAAGTTACGCTATTAATTCTATTACGGTATATCGAAAAGTCTAGAAATAACCACCGAAAGTAATTAATAATCGAATATTCAATTGCAATTTGTGTAACCTCATAGGTAAGGTGTGACAATTTTTCTATCCCACGTGACCTAATTATTCATCACCGGAATCACTCCACCGCGTTTTCACTGTTTATATTTATTGCCTCCCAAAATTATTTTTTCACATTCATTAAATGTTACCGAACACGTGAGGTAGAATTTTAATTATAAAATTGTTGGTGTTACAACGGTAAATTTTTATGATAATTTTCTGAAATTAAATAAATAAATAAATAAATAAATTTTTATGATAACTGTCACATATCACGCGATATTCATTCCGCCTGGAAAGTTTTGTTTGCCAGGTTGGTGGCGCAGCGGTGACAAATAGCTGGTGAAAAATAAATTTTAGAGTGCTGATGCGCAGATTACTTAGCAATTCCTTATTCAAGAAGACGAGTTAGACGAGTTTCAGTCTACAATCCGAACCATTATCTTTCGTTAATTAAAAAAAATCGGGGCCATCCAGGTGTCCTATAAAGTATAAACAACGATCTCGTCAATACATCACTCGTTATCCGATCCCTCTTTTATTTTCTGTGCTAAAATATTGCTAAAAATAAAAATTTTAAGTATGGAATATTGTTATACGTGTGAGTCATAATATACACGTTTTTTTAATAGATATTATAATATTTCACTTTATTCAAATGAAACATGTCTTAAGTAAACTAAGTAGAGTTATTTAACAAGTATGGACCCATTCATATATTATTAGTTTGTATTAACATTTCTTAAATTTTTATGAAAACATATTTTATTAAAAATTGTTTTATTAGAATATTTAAAGAAAAAAATATTGGTTTTTTCGTCTCTTTTCCTTGATTGGATGTATCACGCGAGTATCACACGATCAGAGATTGTGGCACGGCGCATAAATCAGCTTGGAGTTTCCGTTATTTCTGGGAACTGTTTTTTTTTCGATACAAACTAGCGGGTACCCCATATGCATGCGTTTCAAGTCAGTAGCGTTGAAACTGTGTGACTGTTCGGTTCGGTTCGGTATTTACCGAAACGTATCAGGTCAGTAGTATCGGTTCTACGATTTACCGTTGTTACTGCGGGACCATGATAATTAGTTCTTACCTTCACCTCACTTCCAGAATAATTTATGTTAAAGACGCGCACAAACATTTTAAAATATAATACGAGATATTAAATAATAACATTAAACTTCCAAATTGTCTAGTTATAATTGCGGAAAGTGAGTAAAAATTTATTCTAAAAGAAATATATATTTTTTTTTTAATTTTTTGCATTTGAAGAAATCTCAAATGAGGCAGGCGTTGGGCGGTAATAATGATACATTACATTACAGTACTGTTGTTAAGTAACATAATCAATTTTATCAATTTATAAAAATTCAAAAAGGATGGTAAAATCCCATAACCATACAATATAATTTTTTCAAGAAAATACTAAATTAGTATAATTAAATAAATTCGCGTATACAATATAGTAAAAAAAATTTTTTTTTTATGAAAGGAAATACGTGTATATGATTCATATACTATATAATGCGAATTTTGAAATCGGAATGAAAAAAATTTTTTTTTTATTTTATCAGCTAATTAGAATATATAAAGAACTTTGCAATAATAAATAAAAATTTATAAAGGAAAAAATGGTTAAATCCGGTTGAAACCAATGAGTCATCATGACAAATAAAATGATATGCTGAATTTATAAATATCATTCTCGATTTTAGTGTTCTTTGAATGATTTCTTTGATTAATTTATTGAATGAAAATGTATCTGTCATATGATGAAACGTTTTCTATATAAAACTTCATTTTTCATTGTTGAAATCATTTATATTTATTTCGTACAACAGTATAAAAGGAAATGATTCTCAATTTCGCTGTAATTATCAATTATTAAAAGGAAGTTAACGTTTAAGGTGAATTATTAGCAACTCCAATTTCTATAATATATTAATAAATTGTGAACATTTTTCACTTTTTTTTTGAATCACATAAAGAAAATTCTAACCATATAAAAGAGAAAATAGTTTCTTTTTTTCGAAAATTTTATGCGCATATATAAAGTACAAGATAGTTAATCATAAGTAGTACATTTTTATTTCTTGGCATTTTCCGTTATTATATAAGATAATACGTAATTTTATCGCCTATGCATTTTTGTTTATTTTTATTTAATAAATTAAAGTTGCATTATATAATTCAATAACGTAAGTGTATACTGTATATTAGTGGACTGGATTTAGTGGGATGATTTTATCATACGATTTAACAGAATAAAATCTTACGATTAATACGTTAGCGGGACATAGTCTAAACTTGGGTGCCGAGACTTTTCCGAAATCGATTCTGGTAAAATCCAGAAACTATATTTCGGCATATGTCAAATCCCAAATATATTTCGGCATATAGGTTTCAGCACCCAAGTTTAATTTGATCGACGGACAGGACAAAATTAAGTAACAATTATTACTGTATTTTATAGACCGACAGTTAGTAATATTTAGTATGTAAGATTTAATTTATAATAAATTAATGTAAGTTTTTGACCTATTTTTACATAAAGTACAACTAATGTAAATATACTGTACAATAATAGAAGTGACCAAAAAATTATTATATTTGTTAATCATTAAATAAATAAATTTTGAACTACTATATTAGTCGTTTGGAACACACTCCTAAATTCTAATACTTTTAAGAGATGTAACATTACTTAACGGGAGAAAATGATCGGTAAAAGTGTCAATCTTGCGTTCATCCAAAGTAAAAAATTCATGGATAAAAGACTGACACATTAACAATTTTGAGAATATAAAAATGTAGATTTGACCTATCATTCGTGTTATTTTCTAAATAAAATAAAAATAAAATTTGTGCGGTTGCGTAAAAAAAAAGGATAAGTAAATAAGTGACGGATCATTTTAAAACTTTGTCTTTAGGTGCAATTTAACAAAATAAACAACTTTTATTAAGTTAATTT
Source organism: Rhizophagus sp. LPA8_4_AMF (assembly GCA_021464525.1). Classification (NCBI taxonomy): domain Eukaryota; kingdom Fungi; phylum Glomeromycota; class Glomeromycetes; order Glomerales; family Glomeraceae; genus Rhizophagus; species Rhizophagus sp. LPA8_4_AMF. The sequence continues at coordinate 6,317 of JADRCO010002988.1, forward strand.
GCAGCATCATTTGTTGTGTTTTATAATTGTAAACATATTTTAATATAAAAATTTAGTTAAATATCTTTTAAATAAATGAAAAAAAAACAACATAATCTGTCACAGTAGAAGTTCACAAATTTGATGCGCAGTTACTTTGTGGCGCAGTAAATTTGACGTACAAAATTTTGTTTAGAAAATAATAAATAAAATCTACATTTTATATTCTCAAAATTGTTAACGTGTTAGTCTTTTATCCATTAACTTTACTTTGGAGAAACGTAAGATTCCATTTTTGTTAATTGTGTACACCTGTTGAGTAGCGGACCATCCCTTAAACAAATACTGCGCAACTTGCGCAAACAGGTTGTCGCAAATGTGATTTTTTTGTAAATTAAAATAATTAAATTTCGAAAATTTAAATTCTTTAAACAAGTTTGCGTTCGAAATTTTTTTAATACATATTTGGCCGGCCAAAGTAAATTTTTAGATTCTCGTAATTACCGTACCATTCCGAAATTAAACAACCCCCCGAAAATAAGCAACCCTGGCCCGCATTATGGTGATTTTGACCAGAATTATGATCACTTTGGCCGGAATTAAGTACAAAAAAATTGTTGTTTAATTTCGGAATGGTACGGTATTTAACTATCATCATCACGTGAACATTTTTTATTGGCTCCTTATTTCAACCCATAAACGGTTAGTATTCATGCATATTCATGCAGTATTCATGGGCAATTTGTGCACAAATTCCCAAATTCGAAAATTTTTCTTTTAAAAGAGACGATAGAGATGATGAATATTTAAAATTAAAATTCCGGATTAATTGAAAAATTTTTTTATTTATATTTATGCATATTTATTTTAAAATATTTGGCTGAGAGCGCATATCACATCCATTGCAAATAAATGGCAAACTTAATTCTTATTTATTTGGTTGCAACACAATTTAACTTTTAAATATTCTACAAAAGGAGTTGGCGGGTCGCCCCCTTTATAAACATATTTGGAATGTCAATAACGATTCAATATGTTGTAAAATCTTTAAAAAATATGTACAAAACAATTTAGAAGAATGAATAAATTAATTATTATGCATGGTGTACCATAACAAATAAACATGATTACAAGTTAAAAATCAATCAATCTCAAAATGGAAAGCTTATAAAATAAGAATGAAGTAATTATAGTAATTATTGTAATCTTTGTTACACAACGCTTTTAATAATATTACTTTTGAAAGATTTATTAAAACAATCAATGTATTATTCGAGATTACTTTCAATCACGCAATTATTACAATTAGTCTTTTTTTGACATTCTGATTATTTAAGCAAATTTTAATAATTTGATAATGAAATTAATAAGGAATTAACCAAAAAAAACGCGTCTAAACTTGGTTCAATTTTTCTTTTTCTTTTTCTTTCGTTTTTTTGACCGAATAAGAAACATAAGGAATATTTGAATCTAACTGTCTAAATCAAACCAAAACAATCATATTTCTTAGTTGTAACTAATAATATGCAAATAATATAGAAATTTATTAATATTACAACGACATAATGCGAACCATCTAATAAATTACAAATTATTCATCGCTATATTCATATATAAATTTTTATCTCTTTCTACAAAGTTTTGACAAATTAAAAAAATCTAGTATATTACTGCTGATAGCAAATTAGGAAATAATGAACAAAAATCATTTTAATATAAATTTATAATACATTTAGTCTTAGGCTCGTCATATAATATTATCCTTATATGGTTCTAGATCAAAATTCGCCTATATTTAAAAGTTGTAGTAATAAATCGGGACCTACCATATAATTTTTGAATTTCACATACGTAAATAAAGACTAATAAAATTTATTATTATTGATAATTTTATGTTATTAATTTTCAAATAATATCTTACATTTTATTTAAAATTTTAGTAAATATGTAAAATATGAGGTTGTTGTGTTTTTATCCCAATTGAGTTTCTATAAAAATTTTTGAATTTAATTTACTTAAAAAGTTTTTATTTTACTTGCTTAAAATTATTCTCTAAATAAAATAAAATAAACCTTTGTTTGTATCATAATATAGTCATTAAAGTCTTTATAGTTTTCATAAAGAAACTTCCTTGTGATTATTGTGTAACATAAAAAACATAAAATCATTTTATATACGTATTACTTTTGTAGGCAGTTATGAAGAATTTGTGCTAAATTTAAAAAGTGAAACTGAAACGGAAGAGTAATAACACACTCCTTAATTGTCATATATTCTTCCTTTTGAAGGCTTTGAATGAGTACTGTTTTGTTATCCATTATAAGGTACAATCATCAGATAAAACACCTAGCCTTGCTATAAATATTGAATGAAACAATCGTTAATGACAAGGAAAATGGCTAAATCTTGCCAAATTTATCTTTATTGATGAAAGAAAAATGTATAGTGAATAAAAAAAAAATTTTTTTTTTTTACTATTGAAATAATAATAAATCTAACCTATAAAAAATTTTATCCGTTATTTTCTGTAAAAACTCCGCAAAAATGAGCTTTTCACGGATCCATTCACAGAAATGTAAATAATTTGATAAATTCCGTGATATAAGGTTATTAATTCCGGAAATATGAGCCTTTTACGGAAAAAGATGGAATATAAAGAACGGATCGACTTTTTTTACAGGGCAATATATTTCAAAAAGGAAATAACGGAGACGTTACATTCTTCAAATAAAACAAAAACAGCAAAATAAAATGAAAATGTCTCATATATAGTTATTAAGGTGCAGCCAAAAAAAAATTTCAGCATCTCAATGCCATCAAAAAGGTGACTAGAATTATCAAAATACCCATAAAAGGAAAGATCTGCGGTACTATAAAACTTGAAATAGGAAGGGTTAATTTCTAAATTTGGTGAAAATTTTTTGGTGAAATTTATGGATTTATGTCATGTGATTTTATGCCAAAACCATTGATGATCAATTCAATTAACTAAAGATTGAAACAGTTGACTAGTACCAAATAGAGATAGTGAGGTTCGCTTCAAATCAGAATTTTACATTTTTTTTATTACATTCTTATAAAAAATTAATGGGCTAGGTGTTAAAGCATTGATATTGATTCGAGTTTATCAATTTAGTGCCTTAAGATACAAATTTCTAAACTAATTCATTATTTAAACACTATTGGTTAAGATGATAAAATTCTCTATAATTCTTTGAATTTCTAATCATGAAAGATCTATATGATGATGGACAAAATTTAAATTTTAGTGACCAAAAATAGTCGCATATAATATGTACAGTATGTACATGCTGTATCGTCAATTTTCTATCGTACCATGATCCCGAAATCAAGCATTACCATTAAGTAAACACTTAGGCTAGAATTTTAATTTCGGAATGGTACGGCGTTCAAATTATTGTATTTTTCAGATATAATTTCTTCAAGCACTAGCCTTTTTTAATAATAATAATAGTACTTACTGTGCAGTATTACAATAAGGTTGCCGATCATTCCCTATCACGTGACCATTTATTATTTTAAAAAAACTATAAACATTTGACACATGCGTTATTTGCGCATTTTTGTACACTTACAAATTTACTTAAGGGGTTTGAATGACATTTTTTGACTTTTATATATGGGTGTGCGTTGCTACGCTATCTATGCACCTTCCAAAAAATTTAAACTTTGCATATAAAATGATTAGTCCAATTCCAATAGAAAGTCATTGATGCTTCTGCTAGTAAAATGTAAAAGAACCGACAAAAATGAGCAAAAAATTAAAAAAAAGATTACAATCAATAAAAAAAAAGTGATTTGGCCGATTTGCCTCAGAAAATTCTCAATTCCTAATTTTAACAGCTTTTTTAGAACTACCACGCGAAGTTATCTTAAGGGAAACAGTTCACGCTTATCTTCTTTTAAAATAATAAGCAAGACGATTCATTATTGGTTGGGTAGTACTTGGCATATGTAGTTCTTTAGTTTAGATGCATCTCTATATTTTCTTGTACTTCTCTGTTCTCTGTCTTAACCTTAAAAATAAAAACTATTACGCGAAGTTACGATACATGCCTAAAAATAAAATCATTATTTCATATAAAAAATAAAATATAATAACCAATAATCATCAACTCAAATTGTTTGTTCGCGTGATATAAATATGACGAAGGTATTGCAACAGATTTTAACCCCCTTACGTACAATAATTTAACGCGTTTGATTCAAAATTTAAACGTGTGAATAATATTACATCTCATTTGTTTAGATTCGCATAATGAATGGATGAAAATCCGGAATTAAATCTACTAAAAAAAATTTTTTAATTATTTTTTTATTTTTTTTTTTTTAATTAATATTTTGCATTCTGGTACATATCTAGAGAAAGATTCTTTCAAAGAAAAATTTTTTTATTTATACTTCTAATATAATTTTGATATTTTAACCATATTTTTTAATATACTGTACACTGTACAGATAATGCAAACCCGTTACGTTCGGCAATTTTAAATGTTTCATTGTAGCTTATCAATCAAAAAGATTCTTTCATTGTTTAATTAGAACTCATTAATTAATTATATTGAGAATGGACAAGATTATCTTTAACCATTTATAATCATGAAAACAGAACCGTGCAAATGTGTTACATAATTAAAAAATTTACTCTCCCCAAACACTGTCAAACATTGCATTAATTACTAAAATTCAGAACTTCCTTTTTTTTATCTAAATAATGCTTGTTCAAATATAGTATATATATGAAAGAACAGGCGTGATAATCTTATCAAGTCAGATTATCACGCATAAATTGCGCATGATCCTTATCTCAATACATATATATCATGCGCCCAATGAATATTTGATTTAAAAAATGAAACTATTTGTTTGTATTTCGACTTTGCACAACAAACCCATCTTATCTGATTGTTACACAAATCCTTATCTTTAGCTTTGCTTACTAATCAGTAATAAACTTATAGCGCCGACCAGAATAACTACTTCGGCCGGCCAGCCGCTATGCATGTTAACTAATTAAATAAAGAAACGTGTATTTAATTTACTTATTAGAAATTTTTAAAAAATTATATATATTTTTTTTGACAATTGCTAAAGCTCACCAGTGGTAATTGTTACCAATACCAGCATTATGATGTACTTTTGGCCAGAATTAAAAATCTAATAAAACACTGGCCGGCATTACATCATAAATCACCAC
>JADRCO010002989.1:0-11508 GCA_021464525.1 Rhizophagus sp. LPA8_4_AMF
TATATTGCACCGGAAATATTTAAAGGATCTGAATTTTCTAAAGAAGCTGATATTTTTAGTTTTGGTATGATTATGTGGGAGCTTACAACAGGTTGTAAACCTTTTGATAATGTTGAACATGATCATAATCTAATTTATAAAATTCTTGATGGAGAACGTCCCAAAATTACAGAAGATACACCAGAATGTTATGCTAATTTAATGAAAAGTTGTTGGAATGCTGATCCCAAAAAAAGACCCTCTATAAAAGATATTCGTTTGACTTTTAGTAGGTGGACATTAAAAAAGGTAAATGAAGAAGAATTCGAACAAGCTGAAAAAAAAAGAAAGAAATTGATAGAATTAAAGAAGATTGGGCCGGAATTTGCTGAAAAACGTCATCCAGAAGCCATTTATACAAGTAGGCCATTAAGTGCTTTAATTTCTAAATGTTCATCCATCTATTCATCTTCAAAAATTTCATTTGGTAAGCAAGGTATTTCAAAAAAAAAGTTGAATATAGTAATTTAAAATATTACATATACTTTACAAGAAAATGTTATATTCTTTAGATTCTAATTATATCTCTGGACTAGAGAGTAATACAGACACTAAAAGGTATTTAAGCAAAAAAAACTTTTTTTTGTTTTTAACTAATTATTCAAATTTATTGATTTATTCATTTAGTTTATAGTTTATTGTTACAAAATTTAAATTCCACAATTCAATCAGAAGAATTAGATTTTGATATACTAGACACTGAAAGATATTTTAAATGACAAAACTAATTATTTGAATTTATTAATTTTTTAATTTAGTTTATCATTACAAAATTTAAATTCTACGATTCAAAATTATCCAACTGCTTTAGACTCTAGTTATATCTCAACAGAATTAGAGTTTGATATAAACACTGAAAGGTATTAAAATAATGATAAAAAAAATGTCTTTAAAATGACACAACTAATTATTTGAATTTATTATTATTTTTTTTAATTAGTTTAAATTCTACAATTCAAAATTATCCAACTGATTTAGATTCTAGTTATATTTCAGCAGAATTAGAGTTTGATATAAACACTGAAAGGTATTTAAATAATGATAAAATAAATTGTTTTTAAATGACACAACTAATTATTTAAATTTACCATATAATTTTTTACTTAGTTTCAGATCACAAAATTTATGTTCTACAATTCAAAATTTTTCAACCTCTTAAAAAAGAGAAGAAATGAAGAATTTTTAAATATAGAAACTCATGATAATAGTGGTAAATATTTATCTGGCTCAATGTAATTTTATTTTATTTTTGTTTTACGTTTACATTAATATTTAATTTTTTTTATTTATTGTAAATCAAATATAAAAATATATAGGAAAACGTATTAAAACTAGTTTCAATTATCCATAGGTAAATATTACGTTATTCTGCAAATGTAGTTTATTTAGAAATATTTAATAATTTTTTCTCATTATTAAAAGAAAATAATGCAGAGAAATTAAAATCCGGATATGATAATAGTATTTTATATGCAATTTTTTCTTATTTCATACAGATTATAAATATAATGATTATATACATCTTAATAAATAAATTATCTATTTTTTTTTAATATTTGGAATAATTGTATAATCAAAAAGTATGAATAAATAAATGAGTACCAATGCTGTCACCTATTTTGGTAGCTCTAGATAGATATAGTATGAAACTCAATACTAATTATTTGAGCGATGATCGCACGTTGTAAATGAATTTATCAACACGTTTACTATAAGTTTTGTATAATTAGTTGAGAAGTTTAATAATGTGCAAATAATTTGTTTAGAGTATGGTTTTTACAAATGACTGCATATAGAAACAAGTAGACGTAAAAAAAATATTTTAAGTCACAAAATGACGATAAAAACTAATTACCAAACACATATTTACTGTATATTCTCTCAACTAAGAAGCTGAAACTCAAGACTCAGCTCTGAGATCGAAGTCGCTGACAAGAAGTCTGGATACGAAGACTCACCAGGAACGGCAACTAATACTGAGGAAGGGTGCTAAACCAGATAAAAAATCACACAATCGTGGTAAACATGATTTACGTGAAGCAGATCGTTCTTTAATTATGAAGATATACTAACTGTTTTACGACAGCACGGACTTGCTGATCTAGTGTAAATCGCAGAACAAGCCGTTGAGGCTCCTTTTTGATAGACAATTTGTGAGACTTTTTTTAAATTTATTATATTTTAGCTTTCAACTTCAGAATAAAAATTCTTAGAGATAAAAGATATAAGTTAGATCCAAAGTTGTTTATGCTCAACAAAATTACTATTTGTAGATATTTATTGTTTTACAAAAAACAAATTTTGTCATTTTTATAATTATAAATAAATGTAAAATTACGATCTAAGCCATTTAATTTTCGTGCCGGCATTTTTCGTGATCATGTCATTGACAGCACTATAACGATAAGGATAAATTTCAAAATTTTGTAGTTATAATTTCATAAAGACGTACTAAAGTCATTGCATAAAAGTAGTAGGAAGTATGTGAGCATTTTTATTTCATTCTTACCTGTTATAGTGCTCAATCATTGACTCGAATGATTCAACATGATTAGCTCGATCATATTCAATAATAGAACTATTATTTAATATACTGTAATACTAGCTGCAACCTATTTCATTGCAACAGGATTAATGAGTTTAAATCAACGTGATAAAATTTCTGATTAGGAAAATTAGTTTAATATTAATTTAGAGTTTTTATATAATGTGAGTAAAAAATAAAAATTGATTAAAAATTTACTATATTAAATAAAATAAATTAGAATAATTAATAATAAAAAAGAACAATATTAGAATAAGTATTAATTTTAAACAATTATATAATTTAAAAAAGTATTAATTTATATTTTTTGGTTGGATATTCTTTTTTTTAAAAAAAATATTCAAATAAAAAGAAAAGAATATCTATTTTGATTAAATTGCAGCACTGGCCCGATCCAACCCTAAAAGGCAACAAAAACAACAAAATTTAGGAAAGAATATTAGTAAAAATAAACAAGAAAAAAATTACTAAAAAAATCCGAAAAAAGGTAGTAGCACTGCAGTATGGCCAATCACTGATCCAGACCTAAAAGGTGAAAGAATAAAAAAAAAAAATAGGAAAAAGGAGAAAAAAAAATTAAAAACCGATCAGTTTAAACTGGAAAAAAAATTTCAATTTTAAAAAATCCAAAACCCGAAAAAAAATTTTTTTTAAAAAAATCAACATTCTGCTCGCGGCTGATCGTGTCATCCTAAGAGAAAGATGATTAATAAACTTTTTATAAAGAAAATCTAATCAAAATTTCATTAACCAGAACTGATTTTCCACACGGACCGAATTATTATAACTACTATAATAAAACAGACATTCTATATTATATAATTCAAATATTTATATAATCTAAATTTCCGATTTCCGTATAAGCTTGGACAAATTATGCTAATTTCGGCCTAATTAAATTGCTACACGTATTTCAAATGACGTGCTTCTTAAGGAATAAATTCCCATTTCTTTCCTTTTTTAAACTAATTAGAAAGAATTCAAGACGTTATGAAATTTAGTAGTAAATTTTATATGGAGTGAAATAATATATTAGCGTACTATTACAGTATATTCTGTAAAAACTATTCTAATTTTAGAATCAATTCAGAAAATGATGATTACTAACAAATGATGTTACTGATTAAAATAATGAAATATTTATGTCCTAAGAATTAAAACATTTAATATTATAAAGAATTATGAAACTATTACAATCTAAAAAGAGTAATACCAACATTAAGAGCAGATATCATTAATAATTTAAGCTCCATTATAATAATTTTAAAAGTAAACTCCTCAGTATTTTCCTCAATGTTAAATTAAATAAATTTCTGTTTCTTAGGGGGTTGCAATGATTTGTTATTTTATTACACTTGAGAACGTTTTGACGACTATCTGAAGTTATTTAACGAGTAATTTTGTAAAGTAATAGAACCTATACAATATCTTATAGATTTCATGACGGAAGAGATTTAATATTAAATGAGATATCGAAAATCAAGTTTAAGATTTTACGTTAAATTCGTTAATAAAGTATTAATAAAATGTAACCAACCTTTGACAATTTTTATATCTTCGAATTTGAAATAAATAACTTAAGATCCAAACAAAAAGGCATACGATTTTGTGTTATGCAAAGAATGAAATTGATGTAAGTTTATGAAATTATTTAAATTAAGACGACAAGACTTGTCCACATTCCTAAAAAGGTATAATAATAAAAATATACAGTACTTTACATAGCATTGAATAACCGCGATATTAAATATTTGAGTTAGACCAAATTCTATTTTATTTAGAATAATTTTATATAAATTTTTGCAGATTTAGGCCGTAGCACTTCCCTCAATGAGATCGGTAAGTGATTGAGATAATGCTCAGTAATTACAATCAATTGAAGCAAGAATAAATAAAAATGGCAATTAACACGAGGAAACATGCTACAAATTAGGAAATATAGCATTTTTTAGCCAATAAGAGCAACTCTATGAAAGAAAATTTCTAGCTCCCGGTTTTTTGAATTAAATGATCACCACAGAGTTTTTTTAGCCAATCAAATCGTTTAATGAGTGAGGTGCTCGAGAACGGCCTTTTAAAAATAACAAATATTTTGAATTCAGTACATACAGAAGCTAGATTGAAATTCTAATTAGACTAAAAATAAACAATTTTTAAATTAAGAAAAATTTTTGATAATTTTCAATATGTGAAGATTAATTATTATGCAGATAGAATAGATTTTTAAAATAAAAAAAATTTAAATCGTATTTTAATTTCGGTTTTTTATTTCTTTATTTTATTTTTTTTTTTTGGTGACATTTTACTCTTTACAAGAGGTACTACAATACTTTACAAATAATTGCATTGAAGATTAATTTAATTAAAAATGTATTGATAAAAGATATATTATTCCAAGTTATACAAAGATATTCGTTAATGTCTTGAGGTAGTATTAATTGTTCATTGGTCTTAAACTTCATATTTATTCATTTTAAAATTTTATTATTTATTAAATGTTAAGACATAAATTAAGGCTTCGAATTTTTCAATAACAGTATACCGAGTTAAATAACGATTACCGCAAATTTCATATTCCCGATTAGTTCGTGAACCGCAAGTGGTGTAATTTTAAAAAGATCTTTCTTCTAAGATCTTTTCTTCTCATTTGAGAATGCATCTTTAACCTTATTTTTAGGTAAAGGTAATTTTAAATTCAAATTTATAATCATCATTCGAAACTTGATTTTTTTATTACTTTTTTTTATTGCCAATGTTTTTATATGTAATAAACTTCGATATGTTTTTTTTGTTAATGGAACGGATTGATCCGTATTTTTTCACGACTGTTATAATTTCTCATTTTTAAAAGTGTTGACTTTCGATTACGTAATACACTGCTAAGTAATGGTGACAAACAATACTAAAAGATTTCGTCTAATAGCCAGGCGAAACTAGTTTTTTTTAGAATCTCTTTTTGTTAAATGTAAAGGTAAAATCAAAACATAGGGCGGAATACAATTGGGCGAAATCCAAATATGGAAATAGAAAAAAATTATTTATATAATATGATAAAAATAAATCAGCTTATAAGATTGTTTAATTATATTTCAAAAAAAAAAAATTGCTTTATTTTCATCGAGAGTTTTATTTGATTTATACATTTTCATCATATATTATCTGTATCGTGTTTCTTATTTAAAATGCGTAATAAAAGATCATCTACATTATATTCTAAATTATCCGGCACTAAATTCTCTCAATTAGAATTAGTTTTGTGTTATTTGACGTTAAAAACACTACGATCTAAATTAACTATCGAACTAATATCGATCAGATGATTCGGGATTCTCCCACTGCGTCATCAAATTCATCAAGCTCGTCAAATTCATCAAATTCGTCTATAGCATGCCGCAAATCATCAGCCGTAATTTCTTTTCAATAAAAAGCCTTTTCTTTTTTAACATTTGTTATCCAAAAGAACGCATCATTGACATTAATTCAATTCTACTAATATCCAAACGAGTCCTGCGATCAACATAAATCATTTAAGAACTGAGAAATTTCTTTCACATACTGCTTCGTTAAGTGCAAGAGAAACTAAAGCCATTTCTTCTGATTCTTCATATGTTAACCATCAAGTAAATGGTGGTTCAGACTTTGGATCATAATCCAAATTAAATGAAGAATCTTTTTGTTTGAATTGCCGCAGTTGAGTTAATAAATGATAAGAATTAATTTCTCCATGACCATGTGTCTACCAATATTTTGTTGCATCACGACATGCAATTTGAAAAGCTTTATCATTTAATCCACGTCCTAAAATTGATAATTAATTAATATTGAATTTTACAAAAAAATCGATTCGTTAAAATTTAAAAAAAAAAAAATTAATCGTACCACGATATAATGGAAATTATATGAGAGTAAACTTGCTTCAAGATCAAATTCTTGGTAACGTGATTGTTAAATTCCTGTAATAGGCAATTTTAGTTTTTCTGGAGGGAAGCCTATTAATTGCAGCAGCTAATTTTAAAATTTGAATATAACAATCTTCTAAGGTCACTGTTCTTGTTTTAAGCTGCAAATATACTAATATCCTCAATTGGTTCCATAATACAAGAAACGGTTTGACTCAGAATAGATTTCATCATTTCAGTTTTTATTTTGTTCTAACTTGAGCATTTGATATGATTTCTGGATTTTCACACAAAATCTGTGCAATAAGAAAAGCATAGAATCAAAATAAAGCTTAATTTGTAAAACATTCACAACCTACCACCAAAAACTGACCTTGCGCGTAAAATATAAACAACAGAATTAAATAAAGATTCCCATCATGTTTTTACATATGTTTGTAACCCGCCTCCACTAATTTTCATGATTCTTATTCATCTTCTAATTATTTATGAGCTACATGTGACCTATTAAAAAATTCAATCACCTTATTTAATTCAACAATAAATGTTATCACAATTGGAATTTTGGATCAGCTGCAATTAAATTAATTGCATGTGATGCATATCTATATCTATTATATGTGGATAGGTGTGTTCAATTATATCTCTAGCCCGACAACTGTGAATTTTTCTATTCCAATTTTTTCAACTATAGAAGATACTTCATTAGCGAAAAGGTCTCCAGTAGCAGGAATCTCGTGAGTAATCTTTTAATTCTACAAGGAATTCACGCCGATCTGATGTCGTTACAATAAAATTATAAATTGAATTATGAGTCATCCATCTATAGTTAAGAAAAATTGTAAAGAATTAGGTTCAACAATTATTGGTTTCGTGAAAATTAAAAAAAATCAAAAAATATGTTAAATAAATAAACATTGAAAATACGTACACAAAGTTGGATTTTCTGATTGTTCAAATATTTTATCAATTTTTGTCTTGACTTTAATTACTTCTCTTAAAATTCGACTTGATAATGCTGTTCGTGGTGGGAGAATATAAGCTGGGTACAATCTCATAAAGAGATCAATAACAAATGGATTTTCAATGAAAGAAAATGAAATCCCAGCTGCAACCCATTCAGTACGGCTTGATCCAAAGAATCAGAAAGTGGAAGTGACTCATAATTTTTTGAAATGGCTTGTTATATTAGTTTGTGCCTTTTTCCTCTTGGTTGATGAAGTTCGTTAATAATTATCTTGTTTGTCAATAATATTGCAACCCAGTACTCTTTAACATTTTCTGGACATCTTGTACATTCATAACCTAAATATATTTCCAATTTAACTGTTTCTCCCTTTGCCTACTCTATAAAATAATAATAACATTTTACTCTGTAATGTCCCGTTGATCCTAGTTTTCTACTTTGAAAATAATCCCATATTTCTGCTCTTGGTCGTTTCATGTTTACTAAAATTTAATTGTGGCTCAAAGATCCTTTTGATTTTCAAATGATTTATCTGAATAACTTTCGTTTGTATTTTCATCACAAGAAAAATCAGTACCTGTCAAATTAATAAATGACTGTCCTACACTCCGTGAAGTACTTGCAACAGTTCGTCTTTGAACATATTGATAACGAGAATTTTTGAAATTGAAAATGTAGAAAAAAATAAAGGTTAATAAAACATTGTCAAGTTGGTACTGTAACGCGAAAATCACAAACTATCAAGATATCGTGAAAAATGAAATATTTTAAGTTTAAAAAAATGTAACGCGGTATCAATTTGAATTATTTTTAAGAACTTAGAAAACACAACGCTCGAAACTGAATTATGGTTAATCAGTGGTTAATCAATATTCTAAGTTCACATGATGATTAACCAATTATCTAACGATCGGTATTAATATAGACAACGTAATCGCCATTCTCAGCATCTTGAATATCGCCCGTAATTTCTATTTAGATATTCGTCTATAACTTGGAAATTAATTTAGGCGAATAGGAAAATATAAATTAAAATAAGAAACTTTTTTACGCATGACAATCAATACATAAAATTGGTAAGGCACATCATCAAATTTTTATAAATACCCTTAAAATTTTATCAAAATATCATCATTTGATCACTTTCAAATTCATTGAATAACGAAAGAATTTAATTGCACATGGGTCACACACCTGATATTACTACACGTGTAAGAGCTGTTCTAATTTACGCAACTACCTCATTTACATTTAAAGTGCTGATCATACCGCAAATGTTTTTGGTGGTAAAGAAGCTCACGTTTATACGAGGTACTGTATTCCATTATAAAATTTTATACATCTGATTTGGATTTATGATTTTTTTTTATTAATCAATTTTTTCCTTAAAAAAAAAGGGATGGATAATCCAACAACATTTCACTTTTTTTCTACATATAATATCATGCTGACCTTTATTTTATTCGTAAAAAAAAGAAATTGTTAGCTGTATTTGAATAGAGTATGGCTGCACTTGAAGGTGAAACTAACGCTGTTTCTACACTATTTCTACATCATCTGGACAGGGTTGCCATATCAACGATTTGTTCAGTGGGTGATAATATCATTTCAACAAGTTTATTTATATGGTGGAACTTAAATTTCGTAAATTAAAATTTTTTTAAAGTTAACATCATGTGTGTATTATTTTTTTAAACGAATAGGTTACACTTCCAAAATTGGGATCAATGTCAAATTTCGTTCAAGGTGATGATGATCCAGAAGAATTCGCTAGATTAATTAATGATAAAACGAAAGCTATATATCTTGAATCTATGGGAAATCCGAAATTTAATGTTCCAGATTTTGAGGCAATTTGTAAGATTGTACATGATACGGGAATATCAGTTCGTTGATAATACCTTTGGTGCTAGCAAGTAAAAAGACGAAAGTTTTTTTTTTTTTATTTTTATTTATATTATTGATATCTAATTAATTGATTGTATATATTGTACATATATAGGTGGATATCTTATTAAGCCAATTATTGAACATGGTGCAGATATTGTTACTCACAGTAGGTTTATGATCAACTCTTGATTAAGCGTCATTTGGAATATCCATCTGTTAATCTTTATATTAATTCGTTAAGCGCAACGAAATGGATTGGAGGTCATGGAACACAATAGGAGGTGTAGTAATCGATGGAGGTAAATTTCCATGGAATAATGAAAGATTCCCAATTTTTACTGGTCCAAGTCCTGATTACTATGGGTAATTTATTGGGATACATCTGGGTATAATGCCTTTACTATGAAAGCACGTTCAGAAATTATGCGTAACACAGGACCATGTCAAAATTATTTTGGATCATTTTTATTAATACAATGAAGGTCTTGAAACTTTATCATTAAGAGTTCATAGGCAAGCTGAAAATGCTTTAGAATTAGCAAGATGGTTAGAAACGAGAGATGATGTCCTATGGGTTTCATATCCAGGACTTGAATCACATCCTTATCATGAAAATGCTAAAAAATATATGCGGAATGGATTTGGGTGTATTTTGGCTTTTGGTGTTAAAGGTGATGCTAATATTGGAGACGCATTCATTGATGCTTTACAACTTGCAAGGTAAGGAGGTTAAATCAATTTAATTAATTATTTTTTATTCACATTAAAAATTAATTATTATTATTTCTTTAGTCATTTGGCAAATGTGGGAGACGCAAAAACTCTCGTGATACATCCTGCTTCAACGACACATCAATAATTAACGGACGAAGAACTAGAGTAAATAAAGAGATGATACGTGTCTTTGTTGGCTGTGAACATATTGATGAAATTAAAGACTTTACAATTGCGTTTGAAAAAATTAAAGAAATCAAATAATATTCTTAACTTTGTTTATATAACTTATTTCACGTTCAAACAATAATTTTATTTATCTTACATCTTGATTAAAAGGACACTATTATTATTATAATTAATTCTTTTTTTTTTTATGGAAAATGTGAGTCAAAAATATGATTATAAATTGACTTAAACAATTTAATGAAAATAAAGATAATTGAATCATTATACACTGATACATATTTATGCAAAATGATTTCAAGTGAATCTAGTACTATACGCTAGACATGTTTTACGATGTTTTTACCTTTAAAAGTCTTTAACCAATAACGTCATAGAGAAAATATTTTTACATAGTATTTTGAAACAACCTGAGATCTTATAGTTTTAATAGAGCTAAATTACGTTCTTACATAATTTGCATAATTTTGGAATATTAGTAATAATATGCGAATATAATTATTTAGAATAGTTTTACAATTAAATGCACGTTAAGAATAAAAAATATATATATTTGAAACTATAATAAGATGAAAAACACAGTACCTTTATTATTATTCAATGAACTCTTTTTGGTATTTAGGTATTGATCTATTTTTTTTTTTTTAAAAAAAAAAAAATTTTTATATTTAGTGTTTATTGTAATAATAAGCTTTAAAATTGATTATACTATGATACAAAAGTAATTATGTAATTACATAATAATTATTTTTTGACCTTATTTTATAAGCAAAAGAAGAAAAATTTTCTTTTTTTATTTTCTACTTTTGTAAATAATTTCTTCACATTTTTTCCCATTTCCTTTCTCGTTAATTTGTACTTTCCATCATTATCTTCTATGATGAAATGTTTAAATAATTACGCCAAATACTTAAAGATATTTCCACTTGTTGATCACAACTAAATAAGTAAAAATGATAAAGTCAAATGCATTAATTGCAGTTTCGTAATGCAATTTACTCCGATAAAGTAATAAATTTTAAAACGGACTTTTCTGTTGTATTATGGTAAATTCTTAAGATTCCATGAGAAAATCTAGAAATACTTTACGTATCATAAACTCCTGATAATTCAGATATAAATAAAATACGTACGTTCAAATTTTCCAAATTTATTATCTTATCGATACTAGGTTTATAATATATATTAATTAATAAAATGGAAATTGTAAATACAAATGATGAAAATTCTTTTGATCCAACACCAAGATTAAAATCTAGTCCTATACC
>JADRCO010002990.1:0-11502 GCA_021464525.1 Rhizophagus sp. LPA8_4_AMF
AGACAAATAAATATAAATTAATAAATACATTAATAATAAATAAATAAATTAATAATAAAATCTATTAATAAATAAATAAATAAATATCCCTAAGGATTCTTTCCAATCCTTAGGGATTCTGTTTGAAAATTTTGGTCAAAGATCCACTGAGGTGGGGAAGGATCCACACATATCCTTACTAATTACAGAAAATAAGGATTCCATGTGAATCCGGACTTCAAAAACATTACTGATGTAAATGAAAGGAGATTGAGGAGCTCTTTTATATATCATCTTAAACCACTTCCAGATATATTTAAGAAAGGTTATTACAAAAATAAAAATTTTCTTTTTGTGAAATTTGTTGTCCAGAGGATCGTTAAAAAGAGTTCTCCTTTATTTGAATAATTTAATTTTTATTTTATAGAAGCATATATTTTTTAGTAATGATTATTATAATTTGATTTTTAAATTAAAGGAGTCATTTATTATATATGTAATATAGTATGAAATTTATAGTAATTCTATTGTTATAAACTGGATTATAGACCTAAACTATCTTTCAGGAATTTTTAAATTTAAATTTAATTTTAATTTTTGTAAATAAATGTGAATTTTATAACTAATAAATAAGATCACATCTTTTTTTTAAAAAAAAACTGATGTAATATGTTGTAATTAAGATTTAAGAGCCACCCAAGAATAATCATCTTCTAGGTATATTGTACTGTAGTTTCTAAATAAGTTTTATATTACTCTACTATTCACGTGATTATAATTCTGGTTGAAATAAATGATCTGCAAAAATTGCCTTTTTGGAATACTGTGTAATTTTATGAGGATGGACAAGTATAATTTAATTAATTTATGCCATAGTTTTTATGAAACACACACTAGTGTGTTGAGCAGCGAGCACAAGTGGCGTAGTTTAATGAAGTTATTTTATTTTTTACAAGACATCAATAATGATCCATTAAGGTTGAGTTTGCGTGATAAAATGTATGTGCATCACAAAATGACTTTTTTATCAGTTTGCTTGAATCTGGCTTTAAGTCAAATAGTGTAAAAAGAAAGAAATAGTGGCTACTACGTTAAACCCTGATCCAGATAAAAATAATGAAATAATCTTTCAATTTTTATTTAAATATATAATTTTCTACCGTTTGAAATTGAAATATACTATTTAAAATACATAAGAAAAGAAAATATGTACAAGAATTTACTTCCATAATAATATTAAAAAATTTTACACTTTTCTACAATATAATTTTTTTATTTCCCTCCTTCATTATTTGTTAGTTTAGCATTACTAACAATATAAGAAACATTATTTTCGAACCATTCTTTAGTGTTAATTTTCATTCTAAATTCACTTTTAATTTGAACAGTGTAAATTTTTCTATATAACCACCAAATAGGCCAAAAAATTATCCAAAGGCAAGTTAACAGACAAAATAATTTTATCCATTTATTTTTTGTGAAATTATATAATGTTGAAGTTGATTGTACTTTAACTATATTATTACGTAACGGATAAGAAATTTTTATATTATTATAATAATGTTGTTGCCTAATTATAGTTGCGATCACTTTAGATAATGGTTCATAATCCCAAATTATAACCTATAAATGAACAGAACGAAATGTTACAAACGAAAAATCTTACAAAAGATTTTAAGACTTTTTTAAATTTTCATGTAACTCACCTTTATCATTTCAATTTCTTTAAATCCGACGCCGCTGTTACAATATTCTTCTAATACTTGCATAATGTCTTTGCTATCTTTAATATCATAATCATCATCGTCTTTTGGAGGAATTGTAGAAATTTCACCTTGTGGTAAAATATGATCAGATAAATTTATTTTAAAATTAAAATCAGTTATTTCTACGGTATTAACATCTCTTTTCTCATATTCATAACCATGGCTTCCACTTATTACATGGGTCGTCCCATCTTTTTCTTCAGTACGATATCCTAAAAAAAGAAATTTCAAAAAAAGGTAAATAAATGAGTTATTTAACATTATATATACGGGTTTCGTTTCATAAATTTCATAGAAAATTTACCATGAATTGTTATAGCCATTTCGGGATTATCGTTATTTGATAAAAAGAAATCATATAATATTTTTGGATCTTTATTTAATTTTGAATCTTTACTAGTTACACCAAAGTCAGTTTTTCCTAATTTAAATTTATTATCCAACATAATTTGATATTCCTTTGTCGATATATCATCCTTAATATCACTTTTTTCCTTAGAAGAATCAGCTGTCCCATTATAACCTTTAGTTTTAGTGGCTAATAAACGAGGAGAAGTACTAGGTGATTTGCCCCTTTTTTCATCATGTACATAAACTTCTTCTAATTGTCTATTTATATTAGCAGATCTTGCAATAGGATTAACGATAGATAAACTAGCAGATTGTGATATGCGTAAAGCATCATCATAATTTGATTGACGAGTTGTTGGTGTTGAGAAGGATGTTGATAAATTTGTAGCAGTTTCTGAAGGAGGAGATGTTGAATCACCACCTAAATCAATTGCAGAACTGTATAATGTTGACCAAGATTTTGAAGAGCTTGGTCTTATCACATCATTTTCGCTAAATATATAAACATAATCCGCATTTATTTCTTTTGTCATAATAAAGGAAAAAAAAACAGAATTCACGAAAGATAAAGAAAAGGTCCGTTCATAGAAAGGATTTACAAATTGAATAATGCGGCTTTAAAAAACTTTACTTCGCCACGGCTGTGGAGAGTGTCATGTGATTAAAGGATATAATTATTACTGTGGCCGTGCAGTTGACTAATTCGGTAAAAAAGTGTCAAAGCCTCATTTTTCTTTCGGAAATTAACAGGATAGTTAAGCGTATTATGACATTTTTTTAACTTTCATATTAATTAAAATTCATCACTCGTTAATAATATACGTTTCTTTTCTTTACAAAAGTACAATATATTACTATCTCTTTACGGCGTACAGTGTCTAAAAGTAATATTCAATCAAAATTCTTCTATAAAAACAATGTTAGTTATATCATATTATGATTGTTATACAGTATCTGATATATCTTAAAATGCAATCAAATAGCCGCAAAACAGATCGGACAAATTACAGTTTGAACCATAATTCGAACTTATTAAATAATTTTTTTAAAAAATTTATTTTTAAAAGGACATTAAATAAACATATTGATTCGAACAATAATTTAAATATTGTATCATAATAAAAAAGAGCAACTATGAGATAAATGGACCTATATTCAACTGCGGATAAACCGGTTTCACTCAAGCCCTAATATTTTCTTAACGCAAATATTTCAAGATCTACATCACGTTGGATTACTTATAAACAAAAGAGAATTTTAACAAGGAAATGCAAAGGTATTTCTCGGTGAAATTTACGCACGTGGTTTCAAATCTAAATCTAGGCTACTTCACGTGATGCGATAGTACGTATTGTTTATTAACTTTTTTTAAAATATCTTCGCGTATTGCCCTTTCAAACTCTTCTAGTCTAAATATATCCGTTCCATCAAACCGTCTCTAATCAAATTAGTGAATCACATTTATGCTAATTACGGTTTAATAAATTGTTAAATTATTACGTTAGATTGGACATGTTAATTTACGTATTACAGTAGTTTATTCAATTTACTATTTAATTTTAATTTTCTAACATGACTTACCAAATTTAGCGTAATAAATGATTATTAATATGTTTCCCATTTTTTTCCTTGACAATGGAAATTTTTTTCTCATGGTTCCTACTTCCTACTTGTACCTAAGTGGCAAGGTTATTCAGAATTTTTAGCACAACTATTAAATTGCCTTCTAAAGTAAAATATTATCATCTTGCACATTTTAAAAAATGAAATAGTATAATGCTATATTTTTGTTTGAAAACCGGAATTCTATACTTAATAGAAGTGGTCCCATTCAGGTAATTTCATTTTCTTGCTAAAAAAATTTCCTAAATACGATTCAATGTAAAATTTGTTTTGAGTAGTAATAAAGAATGTTATTAGAAATATAATAAACGGATTTGTAGTTTAAATAGATCAAAACTTTTGTTTCAGCATCATTGGCATTGGCCATGATTCCTGAACCTCAACTATACTGATCGATAATAATAATACTATTAACATGTCCCAACCCGCTAATATAATAAAATAAAATATTTTATCAAAAATTGTACGCTCGAAACATCCCATAGGATGTTCAGAATAGCAATTACCAGCGATGTACAATGCCAGCAAACCCACATCTGCTACCTTCTTGATCGCAGCGATGTCGCGTCAGGTAAGTATGCTGGCCAATCTTTTAAAAGCTGGTCTATTTATATAATTTGAAAGATTATGGGATTATTAGAGAAAATAATGACATATACCACGTATAGCATATAAAATAAGTGACTAATTATTAATCGATTAAGTACCTTTTATTGCTTTAAATGAAAAAAAAATCACAACTTTTCCGTCATTTATGATAATTATCGTTAATTTGAATATCGTT
This sequence comes from Rhizophagus sp. LPA8_4_AMF, assembly GCA_021464525.1. Lineage (NCBI taxonomy): Eukaryota > Fungi > Glomeromycota > Glomeromycetes > Glomerales > Glomeraceae > Rhizophagus > Rhizophagus sp. LPA8_4_AMF. The sequence continues at coordinate 4,504 of JADRCO010002990.1, forward strand.
TTAATAATTAGAAAATTCTTAATTATTAGCTTATCGCATGTTATAACTTGACTTCACATTTTCATTTGAAAAAGAAGCTTTTAACTGGAGAAAATAACGGAGGGAAATTATTCACAAAAATTAGAACCAGTCTGACTAAAAAATCAATCGACACCTCTACGTAAGTTGGCCGGTTTCAACTTACCGCAACGATAAAATAATAAAACTAAACGATGGCGATGACTCAAAGCCGAATACCACAAATCAATTATGAGTTAAAAACTTTGAGCGTGTATCTGGATTTGTTCGAACTGTTGTTCCAAAATGGTTGTGAAATATCAAATTTTCTATTCAATCGGATCCTCAATAATCCTAAAGATTTCGTGCTAAACGATAGTCATGAGGCGAGCCTTCTAAATATCCTTATTTTCTTCAAACTTTATTAATAATTATCCTATAATATTTTACGTATGTGATTATTGTCATTTGCATAAATATGTTCAGTGAGACATTTTAGGTTTTTTTATTAAACAGTTGAATAATTAAATAGATAAATACTAATATTATTTAAAAAAAAAAATACACTAAATGTACAAGTTACTAAATAAATCAAACTCTAATACTTCTGTGTACGGAAGTAAGGACCTGTGTTCGATCCTTTTTTTTCATTTAATTTTTTTTCTACCAGTAAACTATTACTCTTGTACTACCACTCGAAGAAGAGAAGGAGCAGTTCCAATCACTAAAAATACTATCTTCTTTGATTTCTTCTTTTCCCGAAAGAGTCTCATCAACAGGGGATACAGTAGCTTCTATTTGATTGTAGTTTCAGATGTAGATGTCTTCTCTCTACCTTCTATACTACTTAAATCATTATTGAGTCATTACTTAAATAATCAGCTATTTCTAGAATTTCCTTTTTTTAGCTCAGGATTAGAAAGTCATCAAATGCTTTTGAAGTACATTAAGTTCCCTTGATATACCTCTATAACATATTTTAAATAAAAGTACTATACATGCCGATGATAATACTAATATTGGTATAGTTGCTGGTATAACTGTATATCTTTGATATAGCGCATAAATTATTAATTGTGGCACATCCTCAATAAATGCTATAATAATAATAGATCTATCAACTCTTTTTCTTCCTCCTTTTGTAAATTTTGCGTTTAGTGCCTCATTACCAGCACATCGGGATGTTACAACATTTAAAGCTTCTAAATCTATCAATGACAAAAGTACAAATCCTAATGCGACTATTGGATAGTCCTTCCGCCACTTTTCAGCATCTTTTGATGAGTTTAATTGATAATAAACAAGATACCATGAAGCCATTATATTTAAGAGAATCGGTACTAATAAAAATACCAAACTACAGCAAGTGAAAGTTATAGATAAATATATATACAATTATATTTAGAATAAAAAAAAAATCGAGGAGGTACGCACCCGCAAATGTAGAACCATTTTAAATCACTTCCGTGAACTCTTAATACTATAATATCTAAAACAAAATCTACTAAAATAAGAGAATAAAAAATAATCGTCGAGAAATTTTTTCCTTTTGGGAACTTGTTCGCCGCAACAAACCATATAAATAGTAAGAACGATAATCCGCTCACAACTCCAATTAATGCGTATCTACATATAACCCATAAATGAGCTTTTTTAAATATTTGAAATACATATTCAGTTAGTAAATAAATCAAATAATTCTTCAAGAAATTTAACGTAATCTCTCTTGTAAACCTACGGATTTCTGAAGCTCCATAAGTGCTATCTAAATCCCTTGCATGTGGTCCTACTGATATGTAATTAATATTATCTTTATACGTAATAGTGTTATTTAGATTTCTTCTTAGCATAAATGAACTTGGTTGATCTGGTTTTTTGGTGTCTTTAATATTTACAAGTAACAAAATTTGATCTTCACTCGTGTTTCTCTTATATTGATATCTATCATATGGTATAAAAATACGACCTTTTTCAATTGAAAGCACCATTGAAATTTCGTTAGACATGTTATTAACATATGTTTTTCTATTTTTTAAATAATTTTTCGTTCCATTTGGAGTTAATAGAATAGTTGCACTCGTGTCACCTAATTAAAGAAAAAAAATAAAAAGTAAAAAAATATTTCACTATCTTAAATTTATAGAAAATAATAGTGAATTAAAATAATTTACCCGGTTCATTATTTCCACTACCAGTTGTTAAAACTTTTTTTTTAAAAAAAATAAAATACAAAGTCAGTTTATTTATAAATAAATGGAAAATAAGAAATCACAGTATATCAACCGTATCGATTAAAAAAAATTTTTTTTTTAATTTTTTTCAACTTAAAAAACATATACAGTATCCCATTACCTGTAGGAATTTGTGAATTTGTTATGTCAATTATAAGAAATAGAAGTAAAAATGGTATTAATGACAATTTAGGAATCATTTTGATAATAAAGGTTTATTATTATCGTTATATTAAGTATATATATATATATATAAACGCTTAGTGATTTTAGCTTTTAAAAATAGTAAATTATATGACTGTTGAAATTAAAGGAAGAAGTAATTATTATATAATTAATTCTAAAAGAAAAGAGGTTAAAATTCTATTCAAATGAATTTTTTTTGAGCCATTGCATCACTTATATATAGATTACTAGGCATTTTGGACGTTACACCAAAATCTAACCATAATTATGGTGTCATTTAGCTTTAACACTGTATATCACGTAAATGAAATTCCAAACTTGGAAAATCCTAATTATAGTTACTTCTATTATTACTTGTAACGTATTGCGGCGCAAATGAACTTTGCGATTTTACGCCACGGACAATGATTTGAACAATGCCATTTTTCGTTTAACATGGTCTTAATTAATGATTTAATCTATTAATATATAGTAATGGCTTGACAATGTTATTATAAAACTTTTTACTATCGTAACGTAGGCGGTTCTATCGAAATTCTTTATTTAAGCTTTACGAAAAGAGGGAGTTATAATATTGATTTTCCGGGATTAATTATATCTGATTTGCGATAACGAAATTATATTGGATTATTGATTTACTTGTAATTCTCTACTGAATTAACTTACACCGAAAAACTCTCGCTATTCTAACTAACGAAAAAGTAAAGTTTGATTCAGGTAAAGAACCTTTAAACACCATACAATTGTTACAAACATTTGCGTCTAACTGTCTAAGTCACGTCATGATGACAGAATAATTTAAAGATCAATTTAAGAACGCGTGTTTTATTGAATAAAATGCGATTTCGATTACAATAATAAAATTATAAAATATTTTTAAAATAAACTTGAAAAGGAATAAAGGAAAACGAATAAAGAAAACTAATAAAAACTGCTTCACCGGCGATCTGCAATATATCCGAAGATAAACGCTTCGGAATGGGCGTACAATAAAACCATTACAGTATCTTTGACAAAACTGAAGAAAAACTTGGGACGAAGAATATGATGAAAATTATAAATATGATGATTTTCAAGGATATATTGATAAGATTTTAGTCAAAATTCGGCAGAGATGAATGTGCCAAGACCCGAAGACTTCGAATTCAAAAAACTAAGTCGGAACTCATTTCAAATCGCTTATTCTCCTGCCCGTTTTATCACTGTATTTATAACCAAATTCGGTATAAATTATACATTGTATAATTTGCACTAGGTATAAGTTATTTAAGGTATTTATAATAAGGTATCTATAATCCAGATCGAATAGTTGTCAAGTCACATGACCAGATTTTTACTGCGTTAAACAATTCCATCGTAAGCGACACGTGTCTTTGTTATAAAATAAAATAAATATATGTAAGTCGTCAAGTTCAAATCACGATTAATTGTGTATTTTGTACACTGTGTATATATTCTACGTTAGTGATTATTATACTTAATTACCGCATTCCAAGTCTAGAGAGATGTTATATCTTCAATTTTGTCAACCAAGATTAATCTAATTTTTTACTAGAATTAATGATTTGTCGAATGATTTAATAAACTTCAAAGAGGTAAATTGTTTTAGTTGATTAAAGTTGAGATTTAAGACGTTCAAATGCCCAAGTAAATTATAGGCTAGCAGAATTTTGGGCATTTTTGTAAAACCATCATCTAGATATCATAATAGAGAAAACAATGAACTCTATAAAGTATGAATAGTAAAGAAAACAATACACGTATCAATTAACAAAGAACTTTTGTGTATACTATTCATTAATGATTCGTCAGATAAAATGGAACGCCAAATGGAATTGAATCAGTCCTAGAAGGACCGGTCTTAGGACCGGTCTTCACGGTCTTCGGTCCAGGATCTATCTGCTAAGGACGGACCGGACCAGACCAATTATATAAAATTTTTCATCGAATAAAAAGATGACAAATTACTTATTATTAAATCACATTTCATTTTGAAGTATCATATTTTGATATTTTATAACTTTATTGATGCTTTAAAAATGATACGAGATATAAAATTACTATTAGTTGGCGTTATAATAGGTCTATAAAAATTTTTTTTCAATAAACGTACGTTTTTAATTTTTTTTCAAAAATGGACCAATATTTTTATTCTTAAACTTTGGGATTTCATTTGAATCGTACTTTGATTACAATGAAAACAAGGGTAATAAATAATAAATTAATGTCAAAATTTTTTAATACTATACGACCTGGATTTCATTATCTTGCTTCAACGAACTATACCGCCGTTGTAAATAAAAAAATTTGAAAACTTTAAAGACCGGTCTTACAAATGGTCAAAGACCCATTTCGGCTGAAAGGCCGATCTTTTTGAGACCGGACTGGACCGGACTGGACCGATCCAACCCTAACGTCAAAGTAAAGAATAATTCATGCTAGTGACTTTTTCAAGATTTTAGTATTTTATTATTTAGTAAATTCATAAATACAAAAATATTCTATTATATTTAATAGAGAAAGAATAAAATAAAATAAAGAAAAAATGAAAACTTAATGCATCAATATATGATTATATACAGTATAACTATATGATTTGAATTCAAACACATGTGAGCCACATCTATTGTGAATTATTAATAAGATCGAGCATATCGATTTGTTCCCATACCTTTCTCTATATCCATCATCTGATTTCCATTTTCCATTTTTAATTGCTTCTCCAACATATTTACGCATAACATCTTTTCTTACTTTATAATGTATAACTTCCGGGAACCAATTTTTTGAAATGGTAAAGATAAAAAAGTTCAATTTCAGCCAAAATTTCAGCTTTTTGAAAAAGGTAAGAAGCTCTATCATTATCTCTTATTATCTTTTTCAATAGAAATATTAAGAAGTCCGATGAATAGATTCATAAGATAAATAACTATTAATAATGAGAATGAGAATAAAATTATTAAAATTATAAAAGTCGCATTATGTGTTTTTAAAGCCAAATCTGTTAGTGAACCAGTATCAGATAAAAATAAATATGTTGCAAGTAGTGAATTTTGAAATGATGAAAATGAATTTGTACTACTATTAGAGGGTTCATCAGATTCATCAACTAAAAGTAAATGAAATGAAAGTGCAAAACTTGCAATAATAATAACCAATATTAATAAGAAAGAAGAGATACTACGAATTACTCCAAAAATCATTGCAAAGTATATGCCAAATGATTCAAATGCTCGAAAGAATAAAAGAAATTTTATGTTTAAAAATAAACAAGATAATGAAATTGCTCAATTTGGTATATCATTATGATTATGAACCCATAAAAAAGATGTGATGTGATTGTAGGAAAAAGAAATGCAGCTAAATCGAATAAATTCCAAATAGAATGCATATATTCTATTGGATCCCATATAAATTGTCTTAACTAACATATAATGAACAAACCCAATAATTATTGTTGTCTTATAAAGTTGAGTTTGAATATTATTTGTTTTGAAAGATAAAGCTAATGTTCCAATAATAAAGCTAATTTGAAAAGCTGTAAATATGAACCAAACCAATCCCTTCCAAATTCTATATTATAAACTATTCCTAAATAAGTAAAATTAGAAAAGGAAGGTCTAGAATTAGCGGGTAATTGGGAAGTAGAAATACATTTTTGGCGTTTCAATTTTTTAGTAATTCCTGCATGTAATTCATCCACCAACATTCGATTTCCAAATTAATATGTTAACGTCCATATAAATATTGTTGATAAAAACAGACAAAATTTGTCTACTAATAGAAGTATTTTTGATAAAAGAATAAATCGTGTTAAACAGGAAAAGGGGAACTATTCCTTTAAAGCTTTAATATTAACTAAAAATTAACAACAATAAACCCAGAATCCTCAGTTGAAGTTGTTTGTGTACAGTATGTATGTATCTTTCATCAATTCCGCATTTATTCAATTTTAATATAAACTTAAAAAAATATCCTAAATTGGTATTTTGCAGCGGTTAGGTAATGGCCAGAACTGACGTCATTCCTAAGGGGGAGGGAAAGACCATGATGATATTACACATTTTCCATTTTTAGACGCTTGCAGTTAATATAATTCTGGTCAGCATCTCCTAAAATGGATGATGACATAGGGAAGGGGTTCAAAAATCCTAAAATTTAAATTACGTCATTTCTGGCCATCCCCTCACAAAGATATCCCATTTACCGAGGACATGAAAATTACATGAAATTACCCAACTCCCCATTTCAACAATCATATATTTATATTATGTTTGAATTTTTTTTTCTATATGAATTTATTTTTAAATATTTTATTTACATCATATTGCGAAAATTAAGTTTAATAGTTACAAAATATAGCATGTTCTACTTCAACAAAATTATTCCGAAATAAAAAACTGAAGACCATCCATGAAAGATCCGTGATCGGATAAATCAAAGCGTTAGAATTTAAATTTAAAGAAACCCTTGTTAAAATATTTATATTATCACTATTATCTGAACGTTTGATACAAAGTTAATTTTTTGCATATCACATGAACTAAATTTTATTTGTTCATCAAATGCAGAGATCATCACATAT
>JADRCO010002991.1:0-11485 GCA_021464525.1 Rhizophagus sp. LPA8_4_AMF
GTGAGAGAAGGTCTGAACACCCTTAGAATTTTCGCTTAAAGCGGAAAGGATTACCTTCCACTAAAGTAATGTAGTAATGTACAACTAAGAATAATTAGTTATCTGTGAGATGAAACAAAATATAAGGTATAATATTACCTTTCGACATGCAGGTGAATCAGTAAAGAAATTATATAAAAGCACATCATTAAACTCCATATCCTTAGCTTCAAATACAGTCATTACTAATCCAGCTTTATTAATTAACTTTTTCACATACATTTGGCTCTATCGTCACGTACAATAATGACTTGATCAACCCCAAATTCAATGAATGGATTTTCGTCACCACTATGCTTGTCGAGGGTATGAACATCGCTAAGCTCTCTTCCCTTGCAATTCAATATATGTTCTTTTTGGAATCCATCAAAGAAAATGGGCTGCAGACCACCAATCTTACTATGTTCACATGATAGTTTGTCAATAGAATTAGGAAAAAAGTGCTGGATAAGATCAATTACTGAAGAGGCAAGCTTAAGGATCCCATTATGAGATCGGTAATTAATATCTAGCTCAAACCGTTTTGGGTTTATATCATTATTACTATGGTTAATTTTTGCACGAGTATGTACATTAAAGCATGTAAATCTATATTAACATATAAAGAATAATTTTTTTAAAAAAATATAAAAAAAATTAATAATCGATAAAAGTATCTATATATATACCCTCGAATCGAAAAGAAGACCCTCTGGCAATACATTGTGCTATATCTCCAGCTAGAAAAACGCTATTGGCACGGTCAAAAACCTTCAAGATAAGTGCCAAATCCACAATTTGATTATCCTGACATTCATCAATATATACTTCATGAATATGTGGACCACCGAGTGCCTTTTTTTTGGCAAGACGTAATATAGACAACGTTCTGCAAAATAGGATTCCAAATAAAATTAAGCTTAAAATTTTACTAAGAAACGAAGAGAATTTTATAGTACATACCGATCTATTGAATCATAATGGCCATTTTGCGTCTTTTCTGCTTCATATTTTTCAAATAAATCGTAAATCCGATCCCGGTCATATGAAAATACCGGGTACTTCTTGATACTAATGTTTCTGTAATCTTCTCTTGATAAAAAATCTACTTCGGGATTTGAACCCTTAAAAAATAAAGATCAAGATAAAAAAAAAATATAAATATAAGAAGAATTGAAAGAAAACAAATAAAAAATTACTGATTACATGCCTTAATAATAGAAAATTCAGCATAAACTAATTCGCAATCAAAATTACAATTAAGACGAGGCCAATATCTTTTTCGAAAGACATTATAATCAACAAAATTCATTTTAATAAAGGATGATTTTTGGCAAAGTTTTTCTTCCCTATCATTTGTAACAATATCATCTGCATCTAAATTTCGTTGTTTGATGATGTTCTTAATGCCATAAGTTTCTTGAAGCATTTTAGAAAACTTGTTGTAAGTTATGAACAAAGGGAAATGGCGATCTGCCAGCTGATCGAATGAGTTTGGAATATCATGATTTTCATCTCCCTCTTCGAACATTGGATCAATACCATCTGCTTCTTCTACTTCTTTCTTTCTTCTATATTCATAAAACTGTGTCATTGAAATCTTTTTCCCAGAAAGCATCGCAGACTCTCGCAATCTGTTAAAATATTCCTTTACTTGATGACAAAGATTGGGGCTCAATGTAATAAATATTTGCCTTATATGAAAAGCCCTGTCATTGAATGGCGTTCTACATAGTTGTCTATTTAAGTATGAAGCAATCTGCCTAAAAACAATACATGTAGTCTTTCCAGTCCCTAAATGTATAGTAACAAATGACATCAAACTTATTTTCAGTTACAATAATTGAACTAGTTTGATCACTAACCTGATCGACCAATAATAATCGCTGACGCAGGACAGTTAATGATCTCATATTCTTTTTTGGACACTTGAAAAGTAAAATTAAGACCACCCAAGGCAAGTGACTTGTACAAGTTCTACAAACAAAAATAATGCATAAATATGTAATAAATTCTAATTTGAATCCGAATTTTTATAATTTAATAGTATTAGGTTCATATTTTACCCTTGATAAGGGAACAAATTTATTTGTAACAAGCATCTTATGAACCTCTAGCAATCTCTCATCATCCATAAATGAGTTATACAATCCGTTTTCGGGAGATTCTGTTTTTTCTTCGTCTTCAAAGGTCATTGGTAAAATTACATTACCTTCATCTTCTTGTTGGACCACACACAAACGCTTGGAAGTATAAACCTGATGAACTATTAAGAGGCTCTCCAATATTTTGCGGATTTGTTCCTTGTTGGCTGTGACAGCCCAAATTTTAACAAGCTGTGTGAGCGAATCACGACGAATAGAGAATCCATAATCAACCTGCCAGAGAATTTTCAGGTCATCACTATCTGGAAGTTCTATCTCATAAATGGGAATGGCATGAATTTGCACCGTACGCTGTAGTTCATGTTTGTCCCATTCTCCTAATGATAACTGGCCAAGTTTCTTTATAACTTTCCTAATTATATCAGGTGATGACTCCAATTGACGCAAGTCTTTGATTGTATCCTCGCTAAGCAAGATGTCCCATGGTCCAAGTTTATCATCATCGTTAAATTCAAATGGAAGACGGTAAAGGAAATCTGATGATGTTGGCTCCTCTTTCAAAAAGTATTTTTCAGGAGAGAAATAAGCGAGAGCTTGTTTGTGGCAACTTGTACATGGTAAGAATTCCATCAGAACCTAGTTTAGATTTGATAGGCTTGTCAATTTTATTAACGTTAGTTATTCCGATTAAAATAACAAACATAAATAAGAATACTGACTTACCTGGAATGAATCTATTTTCCGTTGTTCAAGAGCTCGCAAAAAGTTTGGCATATCTGATGGCTTTTGGGGCATCTTTAATGGATCGAGGTACTGTTCAGATTCGGTAAATAGGAAACTCGAGTTATTGGGGATGTTAGCGGCTCGCTTTCTGTTCCAATGTTGCTTTTTGGATTCCTTATTAATAATCCTAACCGTATCATCCAATATGGATTGCAAAGAGTCTTTTTCGTTAACAAGCAGTGTTTGCTTTACACTTTGACTTCTCAGAGTTTCCAACAATGTGGTGCAGGCATTGCAAACTGAAAAACCTTTTGAGAGTCGAGATGAGACATTCTTGTGTTCAGAACATTTCTCCACAAGAGTAGTAACCAAGTCTACCACTTTGAGCTGCTCTTTCTGCTCGATCATGTTGAAGTCAAATAATATGCGCTTTAGATAATAATAACCATAAATCTCTGATATCAAGACTCCAAAGGCACCATCTGCATCTAGGGTTGCATTGAAGATATGTTTTATTGCTAATTTATTATTATTATAGTCATCACCAGTCCGCCAAAGGAGTTCAATACAATTATGAAGAAACTCTCCAAAGCCAGGGATGTCAGAATTTTGCAGGTTATTCGTAATAACATTAGTTATTAACTTTGAGGCAAAATTACCAAGCGAAGTGTTCATCAAATGGAGGTTTGGAGTGATCCGTAAATATTTATCGTAAAGGTGTAAAATAAAAGTTTGGAGTGTTGGTAGATAGCTACCAAAAGAGCCCGATAATTCGTCAAGAAACTTATCCAGGTCCAGTTTTGGTGCAGTGAGACACCGTTCCAGCAGGATGTACCGATCCCATTCATCATCATTTTGAAAATCTGCGAGGTTTTCCAATAGTTCAATGAGTGGCCTTTCAGACATCTTGTGGAATAATATACAGTATAAACCATGCTTAGTTAATGCTTAGAAAGTTATCTGTGGAAATTTGCTTTTTATTTATCAACTTACTCTATATAAATGGAAATTTTATTAAAATATTTCAAGTGACAAAAATGAGTTTATTGAAGAAAAGTAACAAAGATTGAGTGTGGCAAAAACGAAGCACTAAATAGTGCCAAGCAATTGGCTTAGTTGTATGCGGGCGAATTCTCGCAAAAAACAGGAAATTTCATAAATTGGGTTGGGAAAATTTTTTTCCATGTTCTCAAAAAGTAATTCTTGTCATTTCCCTCATCGCAATAACCGGTTACCATAGATCATATGATCCAAATTTCATATGATGATCAACATAATATATATAATAAAGTTTCGTAATAAAAACTTCTGTAATCTAATATACAAACTATATGATTATATAATTCATATAGTATGATCGATGTAAAATATTATACTTTTTTATTTGTGTTACAGATTTACAAAATTTGATTCGGTGAATTCGTGATCTATCTCCGGTTTTAATTATCCCTTATGAAGAGAGGTTAGATGTAATATCTGATATATACAACCGACCGAAGTGTCTTGTATTTGAGAGATCTTGATTCTGAAGAAGAAATGTTTAGACTAATTAAATTTTAAAATGTATATATAATTTTTTTTTTTTGCATTTTGTAAAAGTATTTATAAATTCCATTTTTTGTCGTTTCTGCGTTTGCATGAATATTTGAGTTTGTTCAGTATATTGATAAAAAAAAATGAATATCATAGATTAAAATTTACCATTTCTAATTATGCAAATTATATAGATAACACGACTAGGAATTAGGTTTAATGTGACGCATAAAAATTTATTTTTATGTTATATTATAAACAAGTTTCTCGTATAATACTTAGCAGATAATTTTTTTTGGTGCCTGGGAAAGTTTTTTCAACATCGTCTCATTTGATATAAGTCTGTGGAATATATGACATGTCTTTGAGGGAGTACGCCATTTAATGCGAGTATACACAATTATTCCTTAAAAAATTTTTTTTGTTCTAGCTTTTCTTCCCATACAAATGACCCCTAATTTCGGCAAAATTTTTTCCGATCATCATTCTGCGCATTTTTTCATCTGATCCATCTGATCGATCTATTTGATCTTCGTTTCTTCTTGTAAATGGATCGTTAGAATTTGTTCAAGTATTGGTAATTGAAAAATAGATCTACCATCGTTTTCTTGCTTTTTTTAAATATGTTTTATCGGAAAGAATTTTGAAATGAATTGTTAAAAAAATCTTCTTTTTTAGTGATCCAAGTTTATCTATTAAATTTTTATATTCTGCGCCGTGAAATCATGATATAATAAGAAAGTTAAAAAATTATTAATGTACCTTTTAAACTAATAATGATAGAATTAATTATTCTGATAAAATTCTGATGTCGATATATTTTTTATAATAAACATCATCCGTAAGAATATCAAGTGAATTATTATTAGGGAACCATGAGATAACATGCACTATTTAATCCCACTTCCCCATTTGTCTAATAATTGAAATAAAGTTAGGTATAGCGTGTATAAAAATAAATAAAAACAATGATAATGTTATGTGAAAAAAAAATCATAATCATGAGAAATAATTGATCAAAAAAGAGAAATACGCCGCTGATAATACACTGAAATCGAATTACTTGGTACAATTGTGATTATTAAATTAATTTATCCGTAATAAAATGAAAGTTAAAAAAAAATTAACTGATGCGAAAAGCATACGAAAAAAAAATTAATTAAAAAATGTGAAAAAAATAATAGAACCTTTTTTTATTAGTAACCTTGTCAGTATATCTTGTCACAAGAGGGTTACTTTAGGTAGTAGACGGATCCCTAAGCTGGTATCAACGCTAGACAAAAAAGATTTAATACCATACATTAATACATTACTAAATAAAATATTTATAAATTTTTGTAATTAGTCCGGAGGACTATAGTCACTATATATGTTTTAGATGATGTGGTACAAATAATGTCCCTTTGAGTCGAAATAATTGGTTCTTCATATATTACAAATGTGCTATGAAAATATCTCAATCTGATTTACCTCTTACGTGTTATATCTGCTTTTATATTTTAAAATTTTTGATATAAAGGTTTTTTAACGCACCCAGATAAAATTTTTTTTATTTTGTAATAACAATTATAAATTATTTTTGTACAAATTTACAACAAATACGAAATAAATTAAAGTGCATCAAAAATAAAGTGAATCAAATACTATATCATCTTGCTACTTTTTTTCTTTGTTTAAATTTCATGTTATTGTATTATTTCCAACATGGTAAGCTCCGGACTTCGTAACGGTTACTGTTTCCCTAGTAAATAATCATAACCTGCATATTACTAACTACAGCATAATATAAATTCATAAATCTCGAATGATCCACTTTTTACTAAATTAATAATCAACAGAGACATTCTTCAATATTAATGTGATGACAACCCTTCCGATAATAGTTTCTCAACATTTTATACAAACAATAATATCTCTGGTCAACAAACCACTTCTAATGAAAATATTTCAACTTCCCCTCCAATTGTCTCGTCGTATGCTCCGCAATATTATGTTGGTCCACAACATCATACTGAGAACATTTCTCCATTTAATTCATTTAACATGTCCCTTCTTGATCTGAAATCCTTAGTTTTGGTATTCCAGGATTTAAAATTACATAGTTAAGCATAATTTCTCAAATCCTTTTTTTTTCTTTTTTTTTAACTGTATTTTTTACATTGTGTTTTATTTGTATAACTGCTATGTCCTTCTAAACGAAATAAATCCATCTTTTAGAAAATTAGTATGTGAATAATAATTATTCATTTATAAACGAAATAATTTCAATTTCAGGACGAAGATTTTTTTGAGTTCTCTGGGAACCGCGCAGAACAACTTCTGCCTGTTTCCTATTTTGTTTACGGTGAATAAATCGTATGTAAAAATTCCAGTCCAATCGTATAAAAAAGTAAAGGATATAGAGATATGGATATGACTGATATCATCTAACAGTCTAAGATCATTTCACAATTTGTAAAAGCAAATCCTACATTCCTACATAAGGTGAATAATGTCTTAGAACATCGATAAAGTTTATGTTTTGATACTTATTGAAAATAGGATAAAAATCATTTGGTCGGAAATGAGGATTAATAATTAATTCGAAGTTCTGAAGACGAAATTTCTATTATGCTGAAGAGTTTTGTAATTGATTTTCGACAAAAGGATATAGCTTTTTGTGTTGTTGAAAAAATTCAAGTTCCCTAGATCCTTCCAGAAATCGTTCTAGTTAAGAGAACAAAAAAAGAACGAGTCACCAATATACAAGATGTTCTTTTGTATAATCAACCATTTCAAACTAAGAATTCCATCGTGTTTTACAAAGAAGAGGAATTTCATAGATGATTATTTCCATGATCAAAATGTACGAAAGCAATGTTGGTAAAAAATCTACCCTCGGACAAATATTAAATACAGTGACAAATGTCATTAAAAAATTATATTTTATTAGTAATCAGAAATTATGAATAATTTTATGATTCAGAGAAAGAAATAGTTCAATCTATGATCATATTACAATTACTTTTTTTCATTACCTTCTTAAAACATAATTTTAATCTCTAAGGCGGTTTATTTAGATTGTTAATTTATCCCTTAAACGGTAACTGAAAAATAATAAACCACCGAAATAACGTGTAGAAACGATTTATTGTGAGCGTTATATCGTCTTTTAGAGGGTTTTTGATCTGAAATTTTCGCTAAATTTTTAAGATCAACGCGTCTACGATATCGTTAAAATTTGGTTTGGTTTCTATAGTACATCAACAGATGACGAAAAAATGATCGTGTTATCTGAAATAAGTTTATTCGTATTGTTTCTTAAAAATTTACAATGTAGCGCCAGTTAAAGAAAATCTGAATCTACACGGGAATTTTCATTCCACGCTATATTGGCTAAATCTCTATCATGTTCTGTATTACAGCAAACTTCTTTTACTATATAACAACGAAATATACTAGTATTACTATCGAGATGATTATTAAACTCGAAAAATAAAATTTCATCCGTCGATTGATTTCCAGGGTTCTCTCATTTCTCTTCATTTCTTTTTTTCGTCGTATAGTGTAATAGTGATAAGGTCCAACATCTAGCTAATATAAATCAATTTCAGTTACAATTAGTTTTTCGAATATCGATATTTCCAGACACCCTCTAAGTTTTACTTCGTCTTAACAGTCTATGAACATGTCCCGATTTCTAAAAAGCAACCCGTAATAAATGGATTTTCTAGTATAACCTTTACAGCATATCAATTGGGTTTCGCAATTTTTGGTTTACAATACATGCAAAAAAAAGTAATCTGTCCCGCGTACAATGTAATCTTTTTTAAAAATAACAAACGTACACTTTCTTTAGCTTATTCCTTTTCCATGAGTTTTTTTTTGCATATATGATACAATTCTCCGTCGCAACGTGTCAGTTAAGAATAATTCTTGCCATTTTATTAGTGTTCATGTATTCATTGGCAATTACGTGCCAAACGTTAAATTTCACCTATAAGGTCTGTCGAAATTCTTGAATCATGGCAGCAATTATGGCGATATACTGTATGTCGAAATTACTTAAAATGCTGTAACCGTAAAAAAAAAATTATTACGGCATTACGTAAGTCGTAATTAATTCGCAGCCGTTCGTAGCCGTATCAGTACTTCCTCACTGAACATTTCCAGCGCAGTGCCAATCACTAATTAACATTTAAACGGCACCTATAATTTCACCATTATTTCACCCAATCTTTATTATAACAACCGTGCGCCGTTCTTAGACGGATTGGCATTTGGGCTATCTGTTCGGGTATTGCTAAATCTCACCAGTGGTGATTATTACCACCGGTGATCCTATAAAAAATTTTATCCGTTATTTCTGTAAAAACTCCGTAAAAATGAGCCTTTCACGGATCCATTCACGGAAAATGTAAATAATTCGATAAATTCCGGGATATAAAGGTTATTAATACCGGAAATATGAGCCTTTTACGGAAAAAAGAAGGAATATAAAAACGGATCGACTTTTTTACAGGGTGATTGTCACCACTTAATTCCGGCCAAAAAATTACAATTTGGCCAGAGCTTAAAAATTTATTAAAAGCATCATAAAAGAACAATGGGCTAGATTGTTATTATTTTTTTTAATACAATAATTGTACGATCTTAACATACATGCTAACACGTGACTGCCTATGTCACTTAATTTGTATGCTGCCAATCATCACAATCATCATATGGTGTTTCAGTTGCGGAATTTTGTGACTTAGAAATTTTTTTACTAATAAAATTTTCAGTGAAATAAAATGAACTTATTTCAACCTTGCATTCATCTATACATTCCCAAACTTGATCAATGATGTCCTCTGCTTGATGTAATTCATTTTCTAACCACTCAATATTTGCTTCCATGTGTTTCGATGAGTTCTCAGTTATGGATATTGATTTTAATGCAAGCTCAACTTTGTCGCACTGATCGTACCTGAAATCACAAATTTCAATGAGTTTGGACGAAGAAATGAATTTACTGCAAAAATTTAAGTCAAATGTTACAAACTTTAACTCATCTTCCAGTTCTAAACAACGGTCAATCTCGTCGGTATCTGAAGGATGATTATTAATTATTTCTTTCAATCGATTCTTTATTACTTCCATTTTTTCTTGTAGCATAATCAACTCCACGGTTACATCTACTGTTTGGCCTCTCAAAAGAATATTATATTTGCTAACCGCTTTTTTACCTTTCTCTTCCATGAGGGCCTGACAGAAAATAATCATATTATTGTATATCTCATTCAATATAATGTCATAATCAGGACGAAACCAGACTTGGATTTTTCTGGTTGCTTTTTGAGTCTTAGAACAATTTTCTCCAGTAACCACTGATGATTCAATCTGCTGAAGTGCAGAGCGGAAGTCCTTAGCAGAGTTATATATAAGCTTTAGGATGTCATATTTCTCCCATTTAGAAATCTTTGACGGTATATCTTCCAATTGGTAATAAACAATAATCAAAGAATCACAGCCCGTTTCTTTAAGATCATTATACAGAACATTTAGAAGTAATCCTATAGATTTTTGTTTTAGGTATTTTTTAATCTTTGCAGAAGAAACTTTGTTATTCAAGTATTTGAAAAAACTAAATACTCTCGTCATAAAAGTGGATTCATTTAACCCGATGAGAATCAAAAGCCGTATTAGTCGAAGAATAACCGGCGAGTAAACCAGTTCCTTAAGGATCAGCAGCTCAAGAAGCTGTTGGACTTGATCAAAGGAATTTTTAACTGCAGCCAGATAATTCTTTCTGTCGTATTTTGGAAAGAGTGGCATTGTAGAATCAGAATATGTATCAAAGTAATTAACCAGATAAGATCGAGGAAGGAAAAAATCACAACATCTAGGACTAATTGCAAAAATCAAAGATGTTGCAAATTCCATAAGGGATACAAGGTCACCAAAAGCATCGGATGTAACCAAATTAACCTTTTGATTTTTGCTTATAGCGTATTGAATAAATACTTTAATGTTTAAGATTGCTTCGATCACACGATAACATCTTAGATAAAAGAAAAATAATGAAAGTCGCTTTCCAACCGGAATTGCTCGGTGATATCCATTACCATTATATTTACCGCAGTACTCAAAACCAATAAGCAAATTGTTAGGGTTTAAAATCTTTGTTGTTTCTGACATTTCACAATGGAATTTATTAATACCCCGTTCATCCCTCAGCTGCTGAAGAACAAGTATGCATTTTAGCATGACTTCAAAGTTGCTGACATTTTTATTAAACTCATACAACCATTTCTTATGAGCAATTTCAATAAACCCCTTACGTGTACAATCAGGAAGTTTCGCAAGCACCATATGAGTGATTTCCGGGCAACTTATTCTTGAAGAATGATAACGAATATGATTTCGAATCAAGTTTTCAGCCCACCACCTTTGTAAGCTACGAACTTGTTTACTTTGTTCTTCTTTAAGAAGTCGATGACGATACAATACATCCAACTTTAACACTATAGTATACTGAAGGCATGCAAATTCCAGGCGTTTGTGCAAAATTGATGGTGTTGTAATTATGTGATAATTCAAACAACGTGGTTTCTCACACGATGTAAACTCGTAACAAATTTGAGAACTTATATCTGGAATATCTCTACCCTTCTTGTTAGCATCCAAGATGAGCTCAAAAATACGCGAGGCAAGACAATGTGAAATTCTCAAATGTACAGTTTTTACATTATAAATATGCTGATTATTCATGACTTCTACGTATTCTATACTGTTTTTACGCACATGAAGGAGCAAGCTATTAAAGGGAATTTGCCTTTTTTGTGGATCATTCACTTCTTTTACACAAAAGATTTCTTCAAAATTCTTTTCGTTTTGACTGTCCTTTTTATCATCAATATTTTTTATAAAAGGAAGGGCTAGTTCGCATATCCATAGTAGATGTTGCAGTCGTTCACGATGTCGATTTTTGATCCGAATCTCAGATAATTGTGGAAGGATTTGCAACCATATGTTTACCGCATGAAACTCAGTAGCAAGCTTTTTACGACGCCTAAAATATTGTATACATTCGTAAGCCTTATTAATATCCTTATCTAAATAAGCTGAATATAAATTATATTCTT
>JADRCO010002992.1:0-11484 GCA_021464525.1 Rhizophagus sp. LPA8_4_AMF
TTAACTAAGGTGACTATATAGATGATTGTGACTATAAGGGAGGTGACTATATAGATAATTGTAACTATAAGGGAGGTGATTATATAGAGAGTTAACACTAAGTTAACTGTATCATTATTCTTTATAGAAATTTAATGAATGATTTTAAGATGTTAAACTGTTGGTTATATGCATTTATGAAATAACAAAAATTATCCTTGCAGCGGTATACAAAGATTTCTCAGAAACTTCCAGAGCAAACTGAACAATTGTTAGAAAATTTTTACCGATTTGTTACTCATTTTAGAATTGAAAAATCCTATGAAATATACAACATTTTTAATATCATGTACAAGACTCCAGTATGGTTTGATATGGCAAGTAATTTTACTGTCAATCAAACAGGTGAAAAAACTGTTCACATCAGAGGAACAGGTAATGAAAAAAATCAGTTTACAGTTGTTTTTACTTGTGCTGCTAGCAGGTTTTATAGCAAGTCCTACTTCAAGAAAACTATTTCAAAAATTTTTTAAAATACAGATGGAACTAAATTGCCACCAATATGTATTTTTAAGGGAAAGAGAATGGAACGTAATGAACAAATTCCAGATGGTGTGGTAGTTTGGTCCAGAAAAATGCTTGGATGGCTTCAAATTAATGATAAGTTATATTGACTATTTTAACAATAATCGATCTAGAGATCTAACTATGCTTGTATATAATTCTTTTAAAGGTCACCTTGAAGAATCTGTTAAGAAAAAATTTTATGAAAATAATGTTGATTTAGCAGTTATTCTGGGTGGCTTGACAAGCATCTGTCAACCACTTGACGTCACAATAAACAAGTTATTCAAAGATAATCTACGCAAAGAATGGCACTTGTGGATGGCAAACAGTGGTACTAGAGAAACTACCGTGGGAAACCTTATATATGCTAAGTATAGTGATGTTTGTAATTGGGTAAAACACTCATGGGAAAACATATCTAATGAAACTATCATCAATTCTTTTGTAACTTGTGGTATAACAGATTTGTTAAATAGTGATCATGAAGAATTAGAAATCTCAGATATTGATGATGATGATACTAGTGAATAATACTGGATGAAATTCGTGGTGCTAATTGAGAGATATTAATAGTTTTGCAGAATTTATTTTTTTCACAAACATTTTATATTTCAATTGATAATACTATAATATAATGTTTTATTTCAATAAAAGTTAATATAATCATATTATTTTAATATATTATATCAGTTTTACAAATTTTTCGGAGGGGTGCTTATTTTCGGGGTGCTTATATTAGGGGGTGCTTAATTTCGGGACTTTATGGTATGTTAAAAATATTGATAAATAATAAAATTTTTTTTTTTTACTATAACGCAAAAAAATTTGAAATACTAAACCTAATTTCTCACCGAAAATGGAGCGAGCGAAAACAATAAAGGAAAATGTAAGTATAGAGGATAGAGAAATTCGAGAATGACATTTTTTTTTCCTTTGATTAATTTCATACTTGTTTATATGATATGAATATGAAGTGCAAGGAGATTGGGGTCCAAACATTGCGGCTGTCAATTGTGAATTGTTATGCGAATTCAAAAGGTAAATTTAAAACACGTTATATTATTTTTTAAGTTTAAACGCGTATGTTTTATTCTACAATTAACCTTAATTGATCCATAGAGTTTGTTAATTGGATTTGGTAATGAAGAATCAAATTCAACGAATATAACACAAAAAACATCACCATCTACAATTTATTCAATTCCACTTAAACACAATTCGCTTTTAATCATGTAGCATCCTTGTCAAGAGCTTTGGAAACACGAAGTATGTCTCAGAATTCCATCGATAAACAACCAATAGCAGATTTTAAACGTATAAATATCACATTTCGTCAATTTCGTGATGAATATGGAAGTGATGATGACTCCTATCTGTCATCATGGTGAATTATATGCGCTTAAACCCGTTTTCAATGGGCGTAACGTGGGACGCTCTTGTAATGTGGTGGTCCGGAAGGGAAATGTGATTTTTTTTTGAATGGTTGAATATCGACAAAAGAAAAGAAGAGTTTGAGAAGTTGAGAATGTTGGAAACAAAGGATAAAATGATAATAATAGAAAAATTTTTAGGAAATATTAAAATATTAAATAACTTTATAAAGTGGATAGAATAGAAGAAAATAGAAATCTTTTAAAATATTTATTTATCATACAGTATACACATATACATTAATAAAAATATGCTTTGACCTGCTGAAATTATATTTTCATGATATTAATAAAAATTACTATACGATTTAATTTCAATTTCCATAAAAATTATTTGCATATAAAAACATAATATATGCCGATTTATAGATTTTTGATAAACTACTAACTTCAATATCCAGTTATACTACTTGTTGTGCAAAATTATAAGTTGTCCACCTAATCCTCTTGGTGCTCTTGGCATAGGCATAGTTGAGAATTTTTAAATTTTAAGTTTTTCTATTAATTTTTCCCTTAATGTTGTAAAGGGACTTTTATCCCATTCTTTCTTTTCACACATTTCCTTAATTTTTTGTCGAGTCTTAATATCATCAGCATAATAATATCTTAAAAACAAATTTTTGGAAGTAAATTACCAAACAAATAATCTATTATAAAACAATATTAAACAATCAAATTTACATACATTACTTCAGGAAACCATGTTTCCCAACGTCTCTGATTAGGTAATAGGTAAAATAATTCAATTTCAGCTAGAATCTTTAAGAATTGAAAAATTTTAGTACTTTTACGATAACCAAATCAAATAATAAAAATAATATACCTCTGCTTTCTGCATTAAATATGAAACTCTATCATTATCCTTTTCAATTTCATTATTAAGTAATCCAATAAACAAGTTCATAAGATATACAACAATCAAGAATGAGAATAAAACAATCAGTATTGCAAGTGATGGATCGTTTTTATATGCCCAATTAGATAGTGCACTTGAATCCCCTATATAATAAAATATTAATTTAATAAGTTACTTGTAAAAATATATGTATATATATATATAGAATATTAGAAAAAATTCGTTTACCTGTTAAGAATTTATACATTGCAAAAATAGAAGTTCCAAAATCAACAAACATGTTTGTATTTCCATCAGGTTGTTGAATTATAAATGGATTTGGATCAACAGTTCCATTTTCAAATACTTGATGATAGGATGAAGCTATATTCCAAGGATTATTTGGATCATTATTGTTTGTATTAAATTCATCAAAAGAAAAATTAGATTCTGGTAATAATAAAATGTAAAATGTATGTGCAAAACTAATTATAATAATAAACAAAACCACTAAAAAGGAAAAAACTTTTTTTCCAACATTAATTATTATTGCAAAGTATACACCAAAAGATTCAAATGCTCTAAAAAATAATAAAAACTTTATGTCTAAAAATAAGCATGAAAAAGAAAGTAACCGAATGTTTTTATTATTCGTGTGAAGCCAATAAATAGAAGTGTAAGTTGGAAGCAGAAATGCAAGTAAAACTATAATATTAAATAAAATATAATTAATGAATCTTTCTTTTTTTTAACAATAAAGTAAAGTAAATAAAGGGATTGTATGTTACCAAATATATTCCAAAAATTACTCAACCATTTAATAGGACTATAAATAAACTTACGAACTTCAAAACTCAGATGAATAGAACCAAGTATAATTGAAGCAATTAAAAGTTTTTTTCGAACATCATCATCAATGTATTGTTGAGAAATTGTTGCAGCAGCAGTAAAGCATCCAAGTAAAAACATATATCCAATCCAGATTATTGAATAATAGTACTTTCCATAATTATTCCATTTAAAATTAATTAATGTTTCTCCATTCCAAGTTTTGTAGATATCTCTACTTATTGTTTCGACAAATGTACTGTGTTGAGGTATAAATAACTCTATAAACCAATTAGAATATGGTGGATAGTTAACAAATCCAATATAAGGGTTCATAAAAGTAATTGTTTTTGTTTTCGAGCGATTTGAAAACCTTTCAATAATATAAAAATAAAGAGAAAACACATCATACACATTATCAATAATATTATCAATAAAATTATACTTTGATAATATGTAAAAAGTAGTAAAATAAATGGGAAATAAGGGGAAAATTATTAAGATTTGAAGAAAATTATATATCCTTAAGTAAAGTTTATTCCATGATGATTTACTCATGAATGCTTTGTATTTGTACCACCAGATAGATCGAGTTAAATTAACTATTTGAAGATCTCGAAATGAATAGAGATGTAAATCATCATTATTATCTTTTACATTAAATAAATAAGAATCTACAATCATTGTTGTATCTGATGAATACTTTGAAATAAATTCTGGATAATATTCTTTCAATAAGGGCATTGTAGAAGTAATGATAGTTAAATAATTTCTATTTTTATTAGTATTACCGTTAAATTTTTTTAGACTATTTTCATAGATTTTGTTTATTAAATCAAATTTATGTTCTTGAACTCCAAAAGTTAATAATTTTTCATAAAATAACACATTTTTATCATTAATCTGTATATCTGAGACAAATCCATCACAAAATTTGAAGCTATTATAATTTGGTAAAGGTAAAGTAGGTTTTAAAAATAACTTGTTACATTCCTTAAGGTTTTTATCATTGATCTCCATGTAATAATAATAGAATAAGATAATAGATACATTAGTTTCGCTCTCGTTCTTTGTAGAAATATTATAAATAAAAAGACCTTTTGTTGTCAATATAATGATTTTATCTGGTTCTTTTAATTTAATTCCAAGTAAACTCGCTTCCATACTACGACCATTTATAATTTCATTCCTAGTGAGTACTGTAACCTTATTATCAATTGTTATAGTAGCTTTCAGTTTAAGTATTCTACGTTCAATTATAATTTCCCATTTAACAATTTTTAAACTCAATTCTTTTTTGCTTTCTTCTTTATGTTTACCATCTATGACTTCTTCAAATAATTCTTTTATATTATCTATAAATGGTTTATATAATCCAAAAAGTTTAACGCCATGCACTTTAAAAGTTTTCTTGATTAGCTCTGAGTTATTAACAAAGTAGTCATCCCAATACTTAAAATATTCACTAGGATCTTTAAGATTTTTATGTGTTAAATCCTTTCCTGCTAAAATTTCCTCAAGGTCCATCTTCCAAATATGCCCCTTTTGAATTCCAAGTGCGTATTTGGTAGTAATGTGAATCTTATCTATTAAACTCTCAGGCCTATTTGAACGAACCCAATTCAACATAATATCACTACCATTTAATAAAGGACGTAATGAAGGAAAACGCCACGCATAATAATATACACTGGTTTCATCGGCTTTATCTAAATGAAAATAATAATTTAGTATGAAATAATAATAAAGCTAACTTTAAATAATTACCTTTACTGATAAGCAAAGTTTCAATGTAAGTTTCGATTTTAATCGAAAAAATAATTATTTTCCCGACAGTTGATATACAAATAAAATTCTCGTCATTGTAAAACCTGAGTTGCTTTTTATAAGCCTAAAATAGACAAATAATTACTATCTTCAATAGGGTTGAACATTTAATAATTTAATACGATATATTACCTCTTCGTACTCTTTTATATCATCAGTAATACTAACTATTTTTAAATTTTTTTCAGTAACAAGATCCCATGCATACGTTGACAAATCATTCTTAAATAAAAAAAGTTTATCATCTTTTGATACGCTAATCAATTCAAAATCTTTCGGTATCTTATATATTCTTTTACATTTCCATTTGTTATTTTTAGTTTGTGTGGAATAAAAAAAAACAATATTATAATCTCTCTCATATAATATAAATTCATCATTTGAGTTAAAGGTAAAATAACGATAATCAAAAGTAGGATGATGACAATCTAAATTTTCTAATTTAATTTTATGCTCATTCTCCATATCGTATATTTCTAATAAATATTAATTAAATAAATATTAATTACTGTAATTAGATAAATATCTGCGTAAATTTATAAGGGTGACTGTTACTTACTTAAATGACTTTCATTATCTATAGCAAGTTTCTTATTATCAGAAATACATATTTTGCTTAAATCGCAATCGAGACCTAATTTGACGTTGACACGGAATTCTACACGTTCTTTTTCGATATCCCAATAGACAATTGAATTATCGTCTTTACTATAAGTAACGAGATGTTCTTCCCTTGCTGATATTTCCATTTTAGTAATATCTTTTCCGTTATGTGGATCATCAATATCAACCTCGCCAATATTAATTTCAAAGTCATTATAACCAATATTATCAATATCAAGTTCAACCTTGTCGTCGCTCATTTGTTAGGTAGGATTTATTATTATATGTTAATTTATATTATTTACTTATTTATTAAAAAAAAATAAAATGTGAATAAAACAATCAACTTAGCCGTCTTGCGCGCTTAAATACAGCAAAATATGGTGTATATATATATAAGCAATGTATTATGATAACCATAATAGCGCTATCAAATTTCTTTGTAAGAAATCCCAAAATCATTTTTCTTGTAAAACTTCAAAACCAATTGAGAGATGATCGTCGATCTATAAAAGGCCAATTCAATAAAATGCAGGAGTGCTTCTTCGTATTAGCCGACACAAAACATAATTGTCAAGAGGCGGAGTTTATAAATATTCCCTCATAAGAATGTGATTAAATACACGATATTTTTTTTTTTTTTTTCATATTTGGGTTACAAAAAAATTTTTTTTATTGTGAATAGTTAATCAAGAAATGATTATCATATAAACTGAATAACCTGACACAAAACATGATTGGCAAGAGTTCGCGTAAAAAAAAAAGTTTTTGTTCAAAGGTCGGTTAATAAAATGCTCTACGTACAAAACATAATTACCAAGAGGCGGCGTTTAAAAAAGTTTTATTTTTATTTCTTATTTTTTATTTTATTTCGATTTTAAAATTTCGTAAAAATATACATTAATTTAATTTAATTTATATACATTTTTTTTTTTTTTTTATAAAATACATATTCCCACGATATATTTTTTTTTTTTAACATATTTGGATTACAAAAAAATTTTTTTTATTGTGAATAGTTAATCAAGAAATGATTATCATATTAACTGAATAAACTGACACAAAACATGATTGGCGAGAGTTTGCGTAAAGAAAAAAAAGTTTTTGTTCAAAACTTCAATTGAGAAATGATCGTTGATTTATAAAAGGTCGGTTCAATAAAATGCTCTTCGTACAAAACATAATTGCCAAAAGGTGGCGTTTAAAGAAGTATTTTTTTTTTATTTCTTATTTTTTATTTTTATTTCGATTTAAAATTTCGTAAAAATATACATTAATTTAAATTATATACGTAAAAATATACATTAATTTAATTTATATACATTTTTTTTTTATAAAATACATATTCCCACGAGTTTTTTTTTTTTAACTTATTTTAGGTTACAAAAAAAATTTTATTGTGAATAGTTAATCAAGAAATGATTATCATATTAACTGAATAAACTGACACA
The DNA here is from genome assembly GCA_021464525.1 of Rhizophagus sp. LPA8_4_AMF. Classification (NCBI taxonomy): domain Eukaryota; kingdom Fungi; phylum Glomeromycota; class Glomeromycetes; order Glomerales; family Glomeraceae; genus Rhizophagus; species Rhizophagus sp. LPA8_4_AMF. The sequence continues at coordinate 7,521 of JADRCO010002992.1, forward strand.
AAACATGATTGGCGAGAGTTTGCGTAAAGAAAAAAAAGTTTTTGTTCAAAACTTCAATTGAGAAATGATCGTTGATTTATAAAAGGTCGGTTCAATAAAATGCTCTTCGTACAAAACATAATTGCAAAAAGGTGGCGTTTAAAGAAGTTTTTTTTTTATTTCTTATTTCTTTATTTTTATTTCGACTTTAGAAATTCAAATCAACATTTACAACTCAGAGAAATGCTACTAAACTAAAGAGTGAACAATAAAGAAAAAAATAATCGCACAAAATTGTATTCTTATACGTATTCACGTGAAATTAATTTTATTGGTTTTAAAATGTAGATCATCACGTGTTCCAGTAAATTAAACCTATCATTGCTCTGTCTTTCTCTTATAATAAAAATTAAATTATTAGTTATTACTATATATACTATATATGATTTGGTTCTGAAAAAAAGAATTGGATTCCATTATATCAAAAATTATAATTTAGGATATAAACATAAAAATAATAGCAAGATATCTTATAATGAGAAATAGTCATTAGTATATAAATTTTATCACACAATAAAGAATTTCTGATGCTTATCTACCTATATAAAATGAAAGCACTCTAAATCAGTAATTCACTGCTTACAGGTATAAAAGCTTGTCAAATAGATAAATGCAATAATTTTTTTATAGCAAATAAAAGTACTTAAGATGATTTTACCTTATCTAACCATTCATTTTTTTTGATTGTTTTGGTGTATTTTGATTATCTGGAAGAATTTTTCTAGTTTGGTTGTTAGTATAATTGCTTCTTTTACATATAGAGTTATTTTTCAAAGATTTAGCATAATTCTTTTTATCATATTTCATAGTTTAGATGATTTGCACCTATAAGATAATATTTTTTCAGCAAAATACCAAATCTAATAAATAAAATAAAACAGGTAAAGATTACCTTACTCTTCCATATAGCTGTTATTAATTCTATTACCTTATTAAAAGATTCAATGTTTTCTGATATTTTAAATAGTTTACTCTTAAAGAGATAATTAATATATCTGGTAGAAAGATCTAGAGTTATGATCATTAGAATTGATCCTGCAAATATATGTAATTAAAAAATTTTTCAAATAATACGATGCATATAACTTAGTCCCAACAACTAAATTTTAATAAAATTTAAATTATTACTATTTATTCAAATAAAAAAGATAAATATAAAGTATAAATATACAATAATAAAACAGATTAAGCTTAATAAAACTATATTTTTAAATTTCCTGTAAAATATTTTTTTATAAAATAGTAGCAATTTGAAGTTAGAATATTTTACTATTAAATTAAATATTTAGCCATTTTTATTCTGGCCAGAATTATATAAATCTGGCTAAAATTACTTTTGTTTAGTTATTAATCATATAAATCTGACTAAAATTATGCTAAGGTTAAGAATTATAACTTAAATTATGTAAATCTGACCAATAGAATTACAAGTTTGAGTATTATATAATATAAAAAATTTGGCTACTTAAAAATTTTTTTGTTGGGATTAGGTTGTATGTACTGTAGGAAGGAAAATTATAATAATATACCTTCATAAATATATCCAATAGAACTTCAAATAATATATATATAAGTAATAATAAAATTTGCTTAGCCATCATATGGAATTTTTATGATTATTTATTATTTTTCAAAAGCTAAAATTTTAAAGTAATCATATTTTAAATGTATAATAAAATATAAAATTTATTTAACTTATAATTTCTTATTTTTTTAATATAAAATGTTAGATTTGATATTTTTCATTTTAAAAAAATTTCTTATTTTTTTTTAATGTAAAAATATCAGATTCAATATTTTTCATTAAAAAAATTTGCTTATTTTTTTTAGTATACTAAAAATATCAGGTTTATTATTAGAAAATTTCTAAGTACACATAAGGTGTTTGGATACAGATCACATCATCATTAAATTTAAAAAGTGCTGAACAGCTATATTAATTTAGATTGTTTTGTATTAGATAGGTTGAATAGCACTTTTTGAGGTTGAATAGCACTTGATTCTATAGATCTTTACTATTTTTAGGTTGAATGTTACCTAAATTTAAAAAGGAAATTTTTTCTTACCAAAAATGGGGCAAGGCTAAAGCGGGGGTGTGTTAGGGGCCGCCACACTGGGCTAGCGGCTAAATATTTTTCTGACCTCGCCACACTCGCTGCCTAATGGAAAATATTTTAGCCGTGACGCAGCTTACAAGCTTCCTCGTGTGGGTGGCGAGTTCTACGAGCTACTGTCACATGAGGGAGCACGCACAAGGCTAAAATAATTTTTTGTGGTGCGGGTGTGGCATATAGGACGGAAAAATATTTAGCTGCGGCACCCAGTGATGGCGGCCTAAATGTCACCCCTGCTTTAGCCTTGCCCCAAAAATGGAAAAATAAATTTCATGAACTTTCAAAAAGAAAATAATAGTTATTCAAATTTTGTATTGCAAGAGTAGAGCTCCTCACAGGTAAAGGTCAATTCAGGTGATCTGTCAGGTTGACCTGAAATATTCGGGTCAGGTTGTCAAATTCGTGACTCAGTATTAGATCAGATTATAGGTTTAACCCAACCTGATTGACTTATTAACCTGAATATTTTAATGAAAAAATTGCTGAAATGGCATTTTTTCATATTATTTTATTGAAAAATGCTGTTTCAGCATTTTTTTCACTTGCTTTATTAAAAAAATTACCAAAACAGCAGTTTTTCATATTATTTTATGAAAAAATGCTGTTTTGGTATTTTTTTTTTGCTTTCTTTATGAAAAAATCACTAAAATAGCGTTTTTTCATATTATTTTATGAAAAAATGCTGTTTTGGCATTTTTTTACTTTTTTTATGAAAAAATCGCCAAAATGGCATTTTTTCATATTATTTTATTGAAAATGGCAAAACAGCATTTTTAGCATTTTAATAAAAAAAAATGTTGCGAAAACATTTTTTAGTATACAACTAATTAAAAAAGAATATTTCGCAACATTTTTCTCTTTTTTATAAATCAGGTTATCTGAATTGACCCAAATACTTTCAGGTTAAATGGATCAGGTCAGGTCAGAGTAGGTAACTTGATCTGACTTAACCTGATAAAAAATTTTTAGTTCAGGTCAGACCAATTACCTGACTTGATCTAACCCATGCGGAGCTCTATGCAAGAGGGCCCTAGAAACTTATATGTGAACTCCTATGATTTTTTGAAAATTTTTTATAATATAAATACCCAAATATGTTTAGTTAAAATAAAGATCATTACTAAATATAATAAGCCTTTCTCATGGTAATACAAATTTTTCTGTATGACATTCCTTTTTTAGTATGATTTTTAAGTTTTTATGATTAATTTATCCTATTCACTAATATAGGATATTTTCAAATTTTTTATATATTTTTTACCCTAAAGCTTACCCTAAAGTTTACATATAAGTTTCTGAATCCTATTACAAGTGCTGTTTTATGCATTGTTTTACTAATTTAATGCTGTTCTACTTTAAAAAGTGTTGTTCAACTTACCCAATACAAATCAATATACTGATCAATGATTTTTAAATTTCCTGATAGTGATTTTAATTTGTCACCATATATCACATCCTCCCTGCTTCTATTTTTACTATTTATTCTATGAACTTGAATTTTTTTGAAGTATAAACCCTATTTGTTACCCATTATTCGTTATATGAATAATTTTTTGTTAATTCTAGCTAGTTGGTCTAAAATTTCCTTTTTTGGGTCTAATGTTATACATATTTCCAAAAGAGGTGCTTTTATTTTTAGAAAAATTATTTTTTGTGAAATAAAAATCACCAAAAAAAAAATGATCAGCATATTCGTTGAGATAGCCCTGAAGTTGCTTTTTTAATTTTGACTAGAATGAAGCTAAAATCTGAAATGCCAAAATTATTTTTTTAGTTTCCAAAATTAATTTATTTAATAGCCAAAATTTTGT
>JADRCO010002993.1:0-11479 GCA_021464525.1 Rhizophagus sp. LPA8_4_AMF
TGCTATGTGATCAGTCATTTGAAACAGTTTTTATTAATTTTATTATTAAGAAAACGGAAGTAAGTAAAAGAAACTTTAGTTCAGTGTTAAAGGAGATGACAGAATTGGGTTTATTAAATGTATGTTATGCATTTTCCTTTAATGAATATAAGCCCCTTAAAAAAAACTGCAAAAACATGTAGTATCATAATATAGGAGTTAGAATGAAAATTCTAACACTAGATAAAGCTTGAAAGACGGTAAAAGATTGAAGTTTAATCTTTTATCTGTAAATTATTTGATCATCTAAATTATATTACTAATTGGTGTAACTTGGCGTAATTATATGAAAATCTTATGATCAACTATGCCAAAACTATGGAGAAACTTATTATAGAGGTTTTGGCATGTTTTAGCAGTTTCGCAATTTTGACAGGTTTCGCAGTTTTGGCATTTCGGCGTTTTGGTACTATATAAGAGGTTTCACCTTTCGGCATTAGGCCAAACAGATTTCAGCAAGCAACCTTAACTACTAGAGAAATGAGCGGAGACTGAAAGGTCAATTACAGAATAGAAACCTGTGTAAGTAAGTAAGAGTGAAGAATGATATTTCATAGATTTTGGAAAAAAATAAGTGTCAATCACATCACAAATAGTGATGCGATTAATACAAAATAAATTAAAAAACTCTGTAAAAGAGACAGAAGGAGAAGTAGCCAAGCCATTAACATTAAAGGTAGAAATAGCAAAGGAATGATCAGCAAAGGGGTTAAAAGAAGTAGAGTGACCTAAAAGGCTAGAAACAACGGAGAAAGGGAAATTGTACACAAAAGAATCAAAGTTCATATCATTATTAATTATTAAAACACTATGACAAAAGATACAGGGGAGAGATGGCAAAGAGAAAAAGTTATTGGGCTGAAGCACCAGAAGCACAAGCTGAGGAAGGTTTGTTAATAGAACCTAAAAAAGAACTGAAGTGCTCAGTCAACCAATCCAATTTAGTTTCAATATTAGCTTGAGCCGAATGGAGAGCAGAAACTTTAGAGAAACGTTCAGCAGGAGAGGGAATAGGAGAAAAGACTAAGGGGAAAGGCATCTTGGAAAGAGGAATTGGGACAAAAGGCTGAGCAATAGGAAAAAGCGAGCCCTAAGAAGAGGAAAGCGAGATAGGAGAAATAGAATCCAGGCGAGATGGAATATCTCAACCACTAGGGAAGGAAGGAGCTGGAACATCATCCAATACCATCTGCTGAGGCTGAAGAACAGAAATATTCAGAGAAGCAGATAAGGAAGTATCAAGAGGAACAGGAACTTTATTACTAAAAAGATAGTGTTTAATCTGAGATATGCGTTGATCAGAGAGTTCTAAAACCATAATACGTTGCTTGACAGAGGTAGCCTCTAATAGAATTTCCTTAAGCAGACTAAGGATTAGGTCAGGCAATTCTATCATAGAAAAAAAGGCAGGAGAAGCAGGAGCAGAGGCGAATGAAAAAACCGGAGTCCTACTAGTGGTAAAAAATGAGACAGATCGGTCAGAACGCTGAGAAGGGGTGAACTTAAAACCAGAATTACGGGAGAAAGGTGGCGTGAAATACCTTTATCCTGCACTGAAGGGGGAGCCTGAGAGTTGTGAGAGTGAAGGGATTTACCCTGGTGTGCAGTAGACGAAGAACTGGTAAAAGAAGGCTGATCAGAGCGCGATTTGAAGCAGAAATAAGAGTGAGAGTGGGATTTGGCAGACGTGGCAAGAGTAGTATGAGGAGGATTTAAATGAAACCATTCTCTCAGCTTGACAATGGGATCTCTAATACCGTAATACGAGAGTGACTACAAGAAGAACGTAAAGGACACCAATTGGAGGCGCACTCAAGTTTGCTACATCGGTAACAGAGTTTATTAATATTATTGGGAAATTTCTAACATAAAACTCGACCATTAAAGTTAATGGTTTGTTCTATGACCACGTCCAAGATTTTCTGGAAAGCAAAGGTGACATAAGCCTAATGCTTAGGACTATAGGAATTATAAGAGAGCAGAATGTTGATGGCTTTGGCAGCTAATTGATGAACTAAAGAAGCCAGATCAATTTCCTTAATATTGGCCAGGAGTTGAGTAAGCAGGGTAATATGCACACATCAAGAAGATTTTTGCTCTGCGGTAAGATAACTGGAAGTGACGCAAAGGCAGATAGAGTAGCAATAAACAGCTCATTGTGTAGAGAAGTGTGCAATAGCATCAGCAGAATCATAGATAATACGAGCTTGCTGGACTTTAGAGTCATGGCAGAAATGTAATTGACAGGATTCAATGTTGCCAAACTTTTTAAAAAAGAACGCGATGTCTGCTTGTTTGATAAAGAAAGGGATGTCAGTAACTTGAACAGCTCACTGATCTTCAGACAGGTGGAGCTTCTTAGGGTCGTGTGCATAGAACTTAAGGTTGAGTAAGGCCAGTGATACAAGTATCACAGTCTGAAGCAGAGATGAAATAGATAACAAGGCGTTTAGAATCGCCAGCACTAATAGTATGAGCGTGTTCAGTATAAGCATAGAAGGTTTTCAAAAAGAGGTTATTGATAGTGTCAATCATGACTCGATTGGTAGGACATTGCTTTAGAAATTCAGGGGACGTGTTGGACGCAGCCACAGCCTAAAAATCCTGCCAGAAAAAGGAGATTGTAGGAATTGGACCCAGGCCCTGATCGCTAGTAGACATGTTAGCGTTATCCTGATTAGATGACGTGTTTAAGAGGGAAGGTTTTTGTTCGCTGGGTTATGCATGAACGTGTTAACCGAATTAGAAGACACATCAGAAGATGGCGTAAGGGCGCAGCAATAGAACTGAGAAGAGGAATCGCTATTGCTATAGGAGGAGGAAAAGGAGACGTGATAGTAGTAATATGGGGAGCAGACAAGACTAGTCTCTGAGTAGCTACCATTTCAACTGCGTGGTCTTGGTCCATAGCGTTAGAAGGAACAGTTTTATTTTATTTTGGAAGAGCCAATGTTAGGGTCTATTCAGTGTCAGAAGCTGACGACTCTGTAATATTATTAGCGTTAATATCTTATTTTTTACCACGTACTTAGAGGTACGGCTATTAGAGTTATTATTCTTGTTGCGAGTATTCTTTGAAGGCATTTTGAGAAGCTTTTATTAGTAGGGTTGTGTAAAAGATAAATTATTTCTTAGCAAATTTTTTGACCAAAGTGATCGCCAGAAAGAGTTCAAGTCGATCCTTCTATTTGGTGATTATAGGCAAAACTAGCATAAGCCTGAATTTTATTTAATTAATGCTGATAGAAACTTAAAAGAACATCAAAATATTTCTAAAGTCAGTAAAGTGCTACAACAAGTGCAGAACGATAAAATACAAGAACAAATAGTCTTCTAAAATACAAATAATTTGAAGCTAAGCTAAGACTATATTAACCCAACATCCCTTATTAGTAATAACAGCTATTCCCCTGAGTTATATCTTAAATAAGGTAGAATAAACTATGCTTTAGTGACTCGCTAAAATTACTAACCACTCATAAAATCGTTAATAACCAATAAACCACCAAGCACTGTTAGAAACACACAAAATTCAGCTTCCCCTATTTAACTATATACCTAGGAACAAATAAACAATCCAAAGCTGCATCTCAGGGAACTTTTTAGAGTAGTGCAGTCTAACTATTCTTGGGAACTTTTTAGTATAGTGCAATTCAGCCCATTATTGGGCACATGCCTAACGCACAACCCTCAAGAAGGACACCCACCTCATTACGAACAATCCTCAAGTTGAACATCCACCACATTTTAAACGATCCTTCAAATACAAGAAAAGCAATTCTTAGTATTTCTATGATAGTTCAACATGTGACTACCCTGATCAGCATACTACAAAAACTGCAGCATCCAATCTGTCACCCCCCTTATCTTTCAGGATCGACTGACTTTTCGTAAAATCCAAATCTACAAACTTCTGATATTGATCAAAATTTCTAGTATCCCCTATCTCCCAAAAAAATAAAGTTGCACAAAAATTTTAAAAGACGAGAAAAATAAAAACAAAAAGAAAAATAAAGCGTCTGCAGGAAAACCCTGAAGAATAAAATAAAAACCTATGTAAAAAATACCAAACATTCACCACAATATCATCATCTATCTTATATTATAATAAACCTTCAGACAAAAATAGTGAGCACTTCCAACAATAACTAGCGAGTAACTTTTATGACCACTTTTATTAAAGATAACAGTCCAGCTTGAGAACCACTTGGTCAGTTAGTGTTCAACAGGGAGAAACTAGAACGCACTCTATTTAAACTGTTCAGAAACACCAGAGAAATATTCGTATAGAACGGCCATATTATGTTAAGCTTAATGAATGACTACAAGAAGTAGTCCTATGTGAAAACTTCATAAAGTAGGTTGAAAACCAGCAAGCAGGTGAAATATTTCTAATACCGGGTCACTTATGTCATTAGGACGAAACTTCCAGTCCAGAAACACTCCCCTAAATATGTTCAGAAGGGACACTTAAAGAACAAAGGCACAGTGACTTCCGCTAGAAAAGTGGCCAAAGTGATCATCAGAAAGAGTTGCAGAAGATCTCCTATTTGATGATTATAGGCAAAATCGACATGAACCTAAATTTTATTAGTTAATGCTGTTAGAAACTTAAGGAAATATTAAGATGTTTTTAAAGTACTACAACAAGTGCAGAACGATAAAATACAAGAACAAATAGTCATCTGAAAAATACAAATATTTGAAGCTAAGCTAACACTAATCTAAGACTATTATTAACTTAACATTTCTTATTTGTGGTAATAACTACCCCAAGTTATATTTCAAACAAAGTAGAATCAACTATGCTTTAGTGACTCGCTAAAATTACTAACCACTCATAAAATTATTAATAACCAATGAACCACTAAACACTGTTAGAAATATACAAAATTCAGCTTTCCCTATTTAACTATATACCTAAGAACAAATAAACAATCCAAAGCCGCACCTTAGAAAACTTTTTAGTGTAATGCAGTCCAACCTATTATCAGCGCGTATCTAACGCATAACCTCAAGAAGAACATCTACCTCATTTTAAACAATCTTCAAGTTGGACATCCACCTTATTTCGAATGATCCTTCAATAATGAGAAAAGCGATTGTTAGTATTCCTATGATAGTCCAACATGTGACATCTTGATCAGCATATTACAAAAATTGCAGTATCCAATCTGTCATCCCCTTATCTCCTAGGATTGACCGATTTTTCGTAAAATCCAAATTCACAAACCTCTGATATCGATCAAAATTTCCAGTACCCCCCTATCTCTTAAAAAAAATAAGGTTGCACAAAATTTTAAAAGATAAGAAAAATAAAAGCAAAAAGAAAAATAAAGCATCTGCAGGAAAATCCTGAAGGATAAAAAACTTATGTAAAAAACACCAAGCATTCACCACAACACCGTTACCTTATATTAGAATAAACCTTCAGATAAAAACAGTAAACATTTCCATCAATAACTAGCGAGTAAGACTTTTGTGACCGCTTGTTCTAAAAATAATGGTCTGGCTTGAGAACCACTTGGTCAGTTAGTGTTCAACAGAAAGGAACCAGAATGCACTCCATTTAAACTGTTCAGAAACACCAGAGAAATATTTGTATAGAACGCCCATCTTATGTTAAGCTTAGTAAACGATTACAAAAAGTAGTCCTGTAGAAAAACTTTAAAAAGTAGGTTGAAAACCAGTGAGCGGGTAAAATATTTCTAACACTGGATCACTTATGTCATTAGGACGAAACTTTCAATCTAGAGACACTTCCCTAAATATGTTTAGAAGGGACACCCAAAGAGCAAAAGTCACAGCAACTTCTGCTAGAAAAGTGGCCAAAGTGATCATTAGAAAGAATTGCAAAAAATCCCTATTTGGTGATTATAGGCAAAACCAGCATGAGCCTGAATTTTATTAGTTAATGCTATTAGAAACTTAAGGAACATCAAGATGTTTCTAAAGTACTACAACAAGTGCAGAACGATAAAAAACAAGAACAAATAGTCATCTGAAATACAAATAAGCGAAAAGTAAGCCAATACTAATCTAAGACTATTATTAACCCAACAATCCTTATTTGAAATAACAGCTATCCCCCCGAGTTATTTTTCAAACAAGGTAGAATTAACTATGCTTTAGCGACTCGCTATTTGGTGATTATAAAAAGATATGATTATATAAAAAATTTTGTATATATAAAATTCATAATTCCAGCCAAAAATTAACATAATTTTGATCAGAATTATATTTAAATACTTTATTGATCTAACTTTGACAATATTGATCGTAGTGAGATGATCTTACCACCATTCGATTCGTCTTGATGAGACAAATCTAATAATATAAAATACATTGAAATCTAATCACTGGATCAGAAGTTATTCTCAATTTCGTGTTTTGTAAATTTAATTATAAAATTGTGAATTTATATGCATAAATCATTTCTAAAACTAGTCTGATCAGGTTTTAAATCTGCTTTATTTTCTATTCTCACAAGAAAAATGCAAAGCATAAAAAGTTAAATATAGAAAAGTTATTGGATGAACTTTATACAATAAGTGAAACTGATGATGAAAGTGATTAGTAACAATAATATTTTAATAGTTTATTTTCTTCATTGAGAATATTATAGTATTTCAATATAATTACATTTATTATATGTCTGGTTAAATTTTATAAAGAATTTTCAGTAAAATATACAAGTTGCTTATTTTTAAGTACCATACAAATATGATGTTGCTTATTTATAAGACTTGCTTATTTTTGGTAAAATACGGTATTTAATTCAACCATTTTGATTTTTGAAAGGCTAAAGTCAAATTAATTTCAATTATTTTAACTATTTTAAGGGTTAAAATTAACCTAATTTTACTTTATATACACTTCTATACCAGTTTTTAATGAAAATATAGACCACTTCAATGGTGAAAGATAAACTAAACTCAGTTTTTTAGACTTGCTAAATTAATAGCAATGAATTATTTGGCTATACCTGTTACTAGTGTGCCATCAAAGAGATATTTTTCAATTAATAAAAACTTAATTATTAATAAATATAATAAATTGATAGGAAAAACTATAAAATCTTGCATGTGTTTAAAATTATAGTTGTCAGAATTATTAAATAATTTGTTTAAATAATTAATTTTTTTATCCTTAGTTTTAATAATTAATATAATATTATAATTTACAAAATTCAAATAAATATTTTTTAATAAATATTGCTAATTCTAAAATTTATATAAATAATTTTGTATTTGATTTATTAATAAGAGTATTGCTAAAGCGCACCAGTAGTGATTCTCACCGGTGGTGATTTTCACCAGTGGCGATTATCACGTTTATCAAAACAAGCTCAATGACTTCAAATATTTCCGAAACAATATTTTAAAAAAAACTACTATATGATCATGTTCATGGCTAACTAAATAAGTTGAACTTTATTAATTATCGTTATAACTACAAATAAAAATCATATAATGCATGCCTTAAAGACTACGTTAATTTATATAGTAAAAACTAATAAACTAAGCAAATGATAGGTCCGATGACTTAAGTAGATTTAGCAGCAGCTATTTCATGTAAATAAGTACCAAGCAGTTTGATTCCTTGAATATAATTAGATCGATCAAGTTTTTCATTTGTCGAATGAGCGCCCTATGAAATTAAAAAAAAAAATAAAAATGGTTAACATATAATTAATCAATAACTGAGGATATAAATAATTCTTACGTCGTCGCCTCTACCCATTGGAAGTAAAAGAACATTCTTATTTAGCGCGTCTTGGAAAGTAAGAGTAACAGGGATGGAACCTCCTTCACGTGTCAGATCAGGTTTGCAATTAAAAACTTTTTCAACAGCTTTAGCTGCTGCGACTGTGAAAAATCATTCATTATATTAATAATACTTTATTTACACTCATATTTTTCTTCTAAAAAATAAACATTAAACAAACCAAAATTCCAGTGATTTGGACTTGAAACCCATGCTTTGGCACCATGTAAACATTCTATTTGAAGTTTATTCTTACTGCCCAGTTTAGCAAATTCTTCTTTTAAATATTTTTCAACACAGTCTGTAACTTTATCAGGGTCCATGTTTGGAACTGATCGAATTGAGAATTTACCCGAAACTTTACAAGGTAACACAGTTTTAGCTCCGGGTGCAGAAAATGCTCCTTCAATGCCGTGTATAGATAGTGACGGATAACGCCAACTAATATAACAGAAAATTAGTTAATTAATGACAATCATTTCCGTTTATTAGCAGAAGTAATTACCGGGCTTGTAAAGTTTGAGTTTCGTTATCAAATAGATTAGTTTGAGATTCGATAGCAGATTGAAGTTCGTGCAGTTTGAACTCAATTGACTTATAAGTTTCCCTTTCCTCATCTAAAATATTAAAAAAGTTAATATTTTAATAAACAAGTAACAAAATAATAATTTCTTACCTGTTAATTTCGCTACGTCGTCATTGATTCCAGGAATCAATATTTTTCCGTCTGGAGTAACTAATTTACTGAATAAAATAATCAGATCCGTCATAGGCTCATAAACAGTACCACCAAAGACTCCGGAATGAAGGTCTCGCCCTGGACCAGAAACTGTGACTTTAAAATAAGAAATGCCCTTAAAAAAGAATATATGAATGATGAATAGGATATCCTTTTCACTATTACAACTATCAGCACAAATTATATTAACTACATACGCGTAAACCGTAAGTCAAACATGGTTTCGTGACGCCCAACCAATAATTATCCGAGATGCAAACTGCATCTACGTCTTTAAAATATCTATTAGCCTCTCGTAGAATTAAATCATCTAATCCTTCGGATCCATTCTCCTCCATTCCTTAAATTAATAAACAAATAATTTTAAGATTTAATAGTATATTTAAAGGATGTTAATTAATTTGATTACCTTCAAAACAGATCTTTAAGTTTACTGGAAATTCAATTCCAGCTTTTTGATGTGCTTCAATTGCATTAAGCCAACCAATAATTGGACCTTTGTCATCTGAGGATCCACGACCTACTAAACGACCAGTAGAATCTTCAGTTAACTTCCAAGGATCTGAGCTCCAGCCATCTCCAATTAGAGCCTTTAAACGGAATATTAATTATCAAATTTATTATGTAAGCCGATTTCATAATTTTACTTAGAAAAAAAAAGATTCCTACCGGTTGAACATCATAGTGTCCATATACCAAGATAGTTTTTTTATTGGGATCATTGCCATAAGTACCCAACAAGATAGGTGGCAATTTCAAAGTTTTCCCATCTAACACATGAGTACCTGGTTCAGCAGCTTCATAGCTATCCGTAGAACAAAAAAATATTGAAATCAAATATAATAAAAAGATAAGATAAAGTCGCAAATTTTCACACCTAATATTAAGTTGCTTGAACAACCCGATGAGCCAATCGCCCATCCGGAAAACGTCTTCACGATGATCTGCATCAGCACTCACACTAAATTGATAATATTATCGTTCAGTTAATCCAAGAAAATTATTTATGTATATTTAATTATATTAAAAATTAAAACATCATCCAATTTTTATTTGAAAAGTAAGACCTAAAATTAGACTATGTCTTCTCGCACAAATATTATAACCAAATTTTGTGATATTTTCAATGTACCTCGGAATAGCTACTGCTTCTCTTAACCTAGTAACGTAATGATCCTGGTTTTGGTCAACATAACTGAAAAAACGTTCCAATGTTTCCGTGTTTGCCATTTTGCAGCTTTAATTTAAGGGAGTCCAAAAGAAACAATATATATTAAAAAAAAAAAGTCCCATTTACTGTCTAAAATGGTTAGATTTTACGCTGCGCCAAGATAAGACTTTGATCATCATATAGAAGGGAGTAACGTTACACAGAACGTTATTTCTATTTCTATTTCTTTTTATATGAATTATCTAATGAAAAGTCCGAGAGATGTTTTTATATTTAAATTAAAACTCAAAAATTAAGACTATTTTACATAATAAATTATTAACATGTACTGTTCGAAAATAAAATTAAACATAATATTATAAGATTATGAGTTACTATAAATAAGTAAATAAAATAATTAAATCTGCTATGTTTCCATGGGAATAACACCATTGTTTGACGATGAATTCTCGTTATTATCGATTTCGTTCTCTTCATCGTCATCATCATTTAAGGCAGCCGTTTTACCATTTTCTTCTTCGTCTACATCCTCTTCTACTAATTTATGTCCCAATTGAAGTGCTTCCTTCATATTATAATGCTTTGCTCTGAGTTCAGCAAATTTTTTACGTTTAATTTTAGCTAACAACAGCAAATTAAAATCATTAAGAAAAATCGTGATTGTATTTAATTTTAAAATAAACGAAATCGACTTACTCTCTTCATCCTCTTCGGAATTTTCAGAATCCCAGTCGTCCTTAATTGAGTCAGGAAAATGAGCCGATGATGGAGAAACTGAACCTATAGGGGAAACACTACTAGATCCTTGGTTACTATTATTAGAACTCAAAGCTAAACCAGGGATCTCTACAAATAATCAAATTATGAGTAATTTAGAAAAAAAAATTCAAATATTCATTAACAACTTACTTTCAAGATCAGTTATAATCTCATCTGTTTCTTGGTTGTAATGAATGTAAGGCGTTTTAGGCTCTGTAACTTTCATTGTAGAATTCTTCTGCGCTTCAGTTAATTGAATATTGTCCTCGTCCCATTTTAATCTATAGTGAAACAACCGTTATAATTTATGGTACTTTGGCTGCTACATTTTAGTCAAAAAGCGCTTACTTTGGTGTTTTCGTTTGAAAATTTATAGATGGTTTCTTAAGAATACCTTTAGGTTTATCAGTAGACATTTTTTGCAAATTGATCAAAGATCTTGAAAAAAGGGGCTATTTATCATTCACGCTCAAAATGTGGCTTAGCCATTAATGACGCCAATCATCCCAATCTCGCATAACTAATTTACGCATTTAAAGTTAAGTTTTGACCGCTTTGGCCTTTTATAGCCGTATATAAAAAATAATGCCCACGAAACATTTTTGCATTATTATTAATATTAAAATTTTCTTATCTCTATAATAAATGGATCAGGTCGGATTAGGTATTTTGTTAACCACTGATCATAGTTTAGACCAATTTAAATACATTTATTAAATCTTGCATTTTGAAAGTATTTCACAATATTTGCTTTAAATTTTATATTATCAATTTGAAAATTGCTTGAAAATAGTAATATTGATTTAAATTCTAATTTTCTTCAATTAGATATGATCATTTTCAACTGTTACTGATAATATCAGTCGATGTGCATGTCACATTTACTTGCCGATCATAATTAAATTTTTGTGTTACACAAAATTGAGTATATTTCAAACGCCTAAAAACATATTTTTTTCTTAATAAATTGTGGACAAAAATTATTATATTTGACAAATAAAGTC
>JADRCO010002994.1:0-11471 GCA_021464525.1 Rhizophagus sp. LPA8_4_AMF
GATTAGGATTTGGGTTAAAAATTATTAGAATTTAAAGTAACTATACAGTATAGATAAAAATTATACTATATAAAAATAAAAAAACTATACCATACATACAACGAAGGTTATATCATACTCATTATCTATATACTCTTTGGTGAAAGTCTTATTTTTATTTGTAAACGTGTACGTATACTTTGGTAGCCAAAGTATTCATTGTCGAGCTATTACCAAATCTTAGTTATTTAGTGGTAACAGGCTTTCGAAATTATAATTGTGTAGTTGGGTAATGATATTAAGTTTTATATGAATACCTGGTTATCCGATAACATGTTTTTGTCTTTTTTATATAAATTCTTTTTTCTTCTGCAGGTTGTATAACTTCGTATTCTGTACAAGGAATTTATAATCTTTTTTACCTGCTTACTAAAATAAAACAAAAAAAGGGATATTCGGTCAAAAATTGATTGATCATTGATTGTTAAACTTTCAAAAATTTAATACTAATTCTATGAATTTATGCAAGAGATTATCTGTTATAGTATTTACTATATATCGGTTCACAAATAATGATTCATTATCGGATTCTGGTTTTAACCAGTTTCAGTTTGGTTTCCAGTCTCACTGGGTACCAACTAATGTAGCCAGAACACCTAAATATTTTCTAAATATTTTGAACAAAGTTGGGCTCATCATCACTCACCTAATCCAAATAAAAGTGACTTAAATCCACGAATTGGAAAATTATGCACCTCTTTCAATAAAGATATTGCAGTTTTCTTAAATCTTGAATCCAAAAGGCTTGCAAGTAAAGTGAATTTGGGTAGCGAACTAAAATAATAGAGGTGACTTATTATCAAAATTAATAATAGTGTCAATTTCAGTAAAGTAGAACGTGAATTATGCTCGTTCTCAACATTTTCACATTCATCTTCAGAACTTTCGTTGATAGTAACATTAAAAACAATTAAAATATATAAAATCTCAGTAAATATTCCAATTCTTAATCATTCAAGCTATTATTACTTACTTACCACTTTCATTGTTTCACTATATTCAATATTTTTTTCATTCTTCCTATTTTCAATATTTTTCTCATATTCTTTTGGCATAAAATCGATTTTAATGTATAAATTGATGATACAATATTTTGGCCACCTAACCATTCTGTTGTTTCTTCAATTGGTTCAAAATTTTATTGAGCTCATTTAAAAGATTCCATTCATAGTCTGAAAGATATAACTTTTTTAATCATTCGTAATCTTGAGATTCATTATCATTTTCTAAACATAACTTTAAAATAACCCATTTAATAGGATCTTTTAATATTTGTAATCTTTTCTGAGAAGCTAAAAATGATCCCATCAAGCCTTGACTTCATTAATAGTTTACAAAATCTTTAATGAACTGAGATAGCGAGCTTGAATTATCTGTTAATTCTGCATTTTTGTTTGGATGCTAATCCATTCTGTGCTTCCCCTAATTGTTTATTTTATTTTTTTTTTTTTTTGCTGAATTGAAAAATTGAATTAATTTCTTGAATTGCTAAGTACTATATATTTTAGATTTTCTAACCCTTTTTTTTTACACAAAGCTGTAAAGTATGTGCACCACATGCTACATGATCAACACTATTCTATTCACGTATAATTCTAATCATATTACTACCATTATCAGTAACCGCTATTTTAACTTTACTTTCCTACCCAAGTAATTAAAGTTTATCTATAATAGTTTGACGAATATTACACCAGTGTGTGGATACTTAATTGGCTCAACGCAAAGTAATATGTCATAAAACTTCATTTTCTGAAAGCCAATGTTATAGGACCCCAAGCTATATATATAGAGGTAAGGTGTAGCCAAAAAAAAATTAGTATTAGCTCTACGCATTTTTCAGGGCCGGAATTATGATAATTCCAGTCAGCGTCTAAAAAAGGAAATAAATTCTGGCCAGCATTATATATAAAAGGAAAGATCTACATGATTATTTTGGTCAATTCTATGCAAACCTGTACCTTACCTTTTTATGTATAGCTCGAGGTCCTAATGGTATGTAATTTTAATGTATCCAGATGTCCAAAGGTCAGTACTGTTTCACATCATTTCCTTTATAGCCTGACGTACGCGACCTATATCTTTTTTTGATCATTACATAACATGGTGGCTGAAATGCAGGATCAAACTTTTTAATAATACGTAAAAAATCCTGAATTAAAAAGGTTGAATCTGTTACTAGTAAGTCAGCTACTATGGCATTTCTCAATTCTTGCTACACTATCTGAACAAAAGTAGGAGACCTCCTATTAACCTTAAATTTTACCATTTACAAAAAAAAAAAATATATATCTTATATAAAAGCTAGTAATGTAAAAATTTTAAATATGTGTTTCCTAGTGTCATTTTATCACATGTTAAGATTTTGGGTAACATTATTATGTATGTTTTTGGGAAATTGAGCAAAATTAAGGTCTGCTACTTCAGTTTTGTTCAGGTAGTGTATGTCTATAGTTTCTTTATCTGATAATGGTACTATTAGATTTCATCATCAGTATAAATAAATTCCTCAGCAGCTATTATATGACCTTGTAAATTTAGTTTCTTGTAATTCCAATAACTTTATTGATACAATCTTGATATTATCAATCGTAGTTACTAAATTAGATAAATACCCAACTCACACATCTGATTATTTCATGTGATATCTATAGTAAATTTTCAAAGAGTTCAAAATATCTAATATCAAGGTTTTATTAATAAGATTACTGTGACGAACAAAGTTTATTATAAAGTGAACTGGGGAAATAAAAAACGATCACCATAAGTCAAATTTACTATAACGAGCTTCACTTCTATAATGAGCTTTGACTATATATATCTATTACTATAAATCCTAATTAATATTAATTAGATATTATTAAATTAGTATGTTTATACAGTAAATTGAAATTAATAAAGTAAAAATAAGTGAAGGGCATCTAATTAATGACAATATATTTATATTGTATCAAGGTGTAGAAGAATTATTTTTTCTTATCAAAATGTTATTTAATTAATACTTCCGCTATGCCCCCTATCCAATGATCAATTGCTATAAATTTTGCTTTTGCACAGTTAGAACAATAAACATATTTGGAATAGCAAGCTATTCTATAAATAAAGAATTTAAATAATTGATATTAGTTTCTAATAATAAATTTGACTCAGCAACATAATTTAAAAGATAAATTTTAATCACTGAAAATGATTGGCCGGTCAAGTAAATATATTCTCCGTTGTAAAAGTTATCATGAATGAAAAAGAATAATTTTGTTTACTTAGTTAGTCTTATACTTAGTTAGAGTAGAAGCTATTCTTCTGTCGCTAGATGATTAGATTTATCATCAAAATTCCAGTCGCCATTCGTCTTTACTAGAGATCCCCTCACATTCCCTATAAAAAATTTTCCAGAAAAATGATTACGTGTCTGTGTTTCTTCGGAATAAAATTATCGGAGTTTTATCCAGAATTTTTTTTGTAGAGATTCTGCATCAACATGTTAAGTAAGGAAAATGAAAAGAAAGAAAATAAGAAAGTATGATTTAAGAATTTTGTTTGTAATCATAATATTAGAAATTACGGTTTGTTTTAGCGAGTAAAATTATTTTCAATGTGAAATTTTTGACCTGATTGATGTAAATTAGTTCATCCTTGTGATTATTATATGACTTCCACTTACTTTATGTTACCAAATTAGGATTATTTAAAATAAGAAATTATTGGAAAATCTTATTTACAAAATATTATCCACGTGTATCCAACTGCATATTCCTATAAATAATTGTCAAATTACTATTGTTGATTACATAATTTTTTTTTCCACTTAATAAAATGTATTTAGCCTGAAATCTTTCATTAACGAGGAAATCTTTCATTAGATAATTGGAAAATCACATTATTATGATCATCGCAGTTATCATTAGCGGTTAGCATCGTTGATCGATAAATTTTTTAATTATGTATTTTTCACCTACACCCTACACCCACGAGTCACGACCACAGTCACACCTAAAGCAGCCCAATTTGTTTTGAAACAATGAACATCCCTAATTGATAAATTTAAAGAGCAATCGGTTTTGTTTAAATTTTAGAGGAAAAAGCGTACCGACAATCTTCGGAAAGTCCTCATTTGGTAGCCAATATTCTTTTAAAAACTATAGCACAAAATAAATATTTTCAAATAATTTTTAATTCATATTCACATGGTATGCTCGATATATTAGAAAAAAAAACACGAAAAAATGAAATTAGAACATTATAGATTAGGTAAAATAATGGAAAAAAAATTAATTTATTTTCTTTATTAGGTATGAAATGATTTCTAATATAATTTATTATTTGACTACTCAACTTAAGCGTGCGGTGAAAGTGTCACAGGGGAGAAGATATAAAAAGTATATTATCGGTATTAATTTTAATAATTTAATTTAGTATAAATAATAAATAAAATAATAATAAAAAATTAATTGTCCACGGAGAAAAAAAGATTAGGGAATTCCGGGTGTTGCGGCCAACAAGATTTTGTGCTACATTATCTACATAATAATATTACTGCGCAAATCATCAAATTGTGTTACACATATTATTATACTAAGTAAAGTAATGTTTATATTGAATGGAGTTATGGTTAGTGCTCGAGCTAGTTTAAGACAGTTTAGGTTATGCCGCTATGGTTACCTGATCGACAGTTAAAATTTTTCAGGATTAGAATTAGAGTTAGGATAGATTAGGATCATGATTAATCGGGTTTGGATTAGGCTTTTTAGGTTAAAAATATGGCCGAAGGGAAAAACCGTGACCTGTCTGCACCTGATCTACTCCGTATCTATTATGGTTAGGTTGGCTGTCGGCTAATCCAGTTCTTGTTAATGAAATTTTAATGGAAATTTTTTTATAATACTAACGAAAAAAGTTTAGATTTTCATAGATACAGCAGAAATGTTAATAACTGAATTATTTTATGATATATATCGATTCATCATTTTTACTATTAAAAACATCTTGGAACAATCCCAGTGCGAAGCATGGGTGATTTCTAGTTTGTTCTATAGTGTAATTTTTTATGTTCACTATATATATCCAATATCGAGGTTTTATTAATAAGATTACTATAACGAACAAAGTTTATTATAAAGTGAACTGGGGAAATAAAAAAGATTACTATAAGCCAAATTTACTATAACAAGCTTTGACTGTATATATACTATAAAATAATATCAAATAATAATGCTAATTAAATACTAATAAATTAATATCATGGTTATACAATAAATTGAAAAGAATAAATTAAAATAAGAGAATAGCAAAAAAATCTGATACTAATCTAATTAATGGCAACATACTTAGATTATATCAAGGTTGGGAAGATTTATTTTGCTTATTATCAAAATATTGTTTAATTAATACAACCGCTATACCCCCTATTAATCCAATAATTGCGGTCGCAATTGGTACACCAATAGCTATAGCTTTTTCTTTTGCACAGTCAGGAGTATCAACAAATTTAGAATAGCAAAGTTCTCCCTTATATTTGGGATCAGGGCAATTTAAGCTATCAGCCTTAGCTTGTATACGAAATTGTCGTTGTTTATCAGCATTAGCATTCAAACCGATGCTTCTTTCAACATTCAGATCTTTATTTGTAAAGTTGCGTACGTCAAAGTTACCTCCCCCATTTTGGGAAATAACTTGAATAAAAAGAGTTGATGCACCACATGGCATTCTATAAATATAAGTTATATATCAATATTGGAAGATAAGAAATTAAAGTAGTTAATATATATTAGTTTTACTCATTTAAAATTGATTAACTGGTTAAGTAAATTTATTGCCCGGGTTCTCGGATGTAACAAAATTCGTCAAAATTATATGAAAAAGAATTTGTTTATATGATCTCATACTTACTCAGTCAGAGTAAAATTTATATTTCCACCGCTAAATAAGTAGAATCTATCATCAAAATTCCAGTTACCATTCGTCTTTAAATCACTAGAGATCTCCTCACATGCTGCATCAACATGATAAGAAAGGAAAATGGAAAGAAAGAAAATAAGAAAGTATGATTTAAGAATTCTTTTTGTATTCATGGTATTAGTAATTTTAACGATTACAGTTTGTTTTAGCGAGAAAAGCTATTTCAAAGTGATTTTATAACAAATTTTGGATGACGTAAATTAGTATCATCTTTATAATTAATATATGATTTCCACTTGCTTAAAGATACCAAATTAGGATCATTTAAAATAAGAAATTATGGAAAAACTTCTTTCAAAATATTATCCACATGGATCCAAC
This sequence comes from Rhizophagus sp. LPA8_4_AMF, assembly GCA_021464525.1. Lineage (NCBI taxonomy): Eukaryota > Fungi > Glomeromycota > Glomeromycetes > Glomerales > Glomeraceae > Rhizophagus > Rhizophagus sp. LPA8_4_AMF. Next base: position 6,316 of record JADRCO010002994.1, read on the forward strand.
AGCATCTAATGAAAGATTTTTCTTTTTTCTTTTCTTGCTAATTTGGTGCCAATGAAAGATTTTAACGTTAAAAATAGTTTTATTATGATCGTCTCAACTATCATATTAGTGGTTAGTATCGTTGATCAGGTAAACTTTTAATTATGTATCTTTTCACTTACACCTCACACCCGGTCACACTTCAAGCAACCCCATTTTGGTTTTGAAACAATGAACACCCCTATTGATAAATTCAAAAAGCAAACATTTTTGTTTAATCATTTTTGGAGGAAAAAGCGTACCGACAATCTTCGGAAAGTCCTCTTTTGGTAGCCAATATTCTTTTAAAAACTATAGCACAAAATAAAATATTCGAATAATTTTTAATTCATATTCACATGGTATGCCCGATATATTAGAAAACAAAACAGGAATTAGAACATTATAGATTAGGTAAAATAATGGAAAAAAAGAATTAATTTACTTTCTTTATTAGGTATGATATGACTTCTAATATAATTTATTATTTGACTATTCAATTTAAGCGTGCGGTGAAAGTGTCACAGGAAAGAAGATATATAAAGTATATTATCGGTAAGTATATTATCGGTATTAATTTAATAATTTAATTTAATATAAATTAATAAAGAAATAAAGAAAAAAATTAGCGTAAGCGGAGAAAAAAGATTAGGGAATTCCGGGTGCAAGATTTTGTGCTACATAAGCTACATAATATTACTGCGCAAATCATCAAAATTGTGTTACACATATTATTATACTAGTTATCGAGTTAGATTAAGTTAGTTTAGGTTATGGTTACCTGATCGATTAGAGTTAGAGTTAGGATAGATTAGGATTATGATTAGTCAGGTTTGGGTTACCAATTTATCAAATTAGAAAGTTTCTGATTAATGCAGTTTATGTGTAATGTGAGAGAATTTCGGCATGTATTGACAACTCATTGATTATATAAAATTTCTCAAAAATAAAAAATCGATATGTAAAACCTAATTTTATGAAACAATCATATTCTTTTTACGGATAAAAACCGTAACATTTCTGCACCTGATCTATTCCGTTTTTATCATGGTTGGTTGGCTGTCGACTATCCATGAAGATTTTTGTGGCTAATCCTGTAATTCAGTTCCGGTTTGATGGAATTTTAATGGAATTTTTTTTTATAATACTAACGAAAAAAGTTTCGTTTTTCATATTATTGGTGCAGCAGAAATGTTAATAACTCTGAATTATTTTCATTATTTTCTTTCAAAATTCTGCAAAAGTATCCTAGACAATTATATAGTATCTCTTGTAATAGAATGCTTTTTCTAATAAATAAACTGTAGTATTTAAGTTCGACAATAATAAGCATTTACTCTTGGACACATTTTCATAAAAAAAGAATTTTCTTTAGGGTTTTTTTCGAAAAACGAGGAATTATGTTATTCTTTAAGTTATTATGTATTCTTTAAATGTATAACATTTTTTTGAATTCTAATTAAATGCAAAGTTACTGAAATTTAAAAACTTGAGATTTTTTTTAATAAAGACGAATTTTGATATACTAATTGATGATCATAAAAGCTTTGATTTAATTAGTTGATGGTATACCCAACTTGGACAATCTGAAGACTTGAACGAACCCGAACTTAGGTACTGTATATAGAGGGTGTTGAGCATAAAAATAATATATTATTGCATGTAAATTGGTTTATGTAAGTTTCAATATGATATATATCGATTCATCATTTTTGCTAAGATTAAAACCACCTTGGAACAATCTATGTTCTATAGTAAAATTATTTAAGTTCACTATATCAAATATCAGGGTTTTATTAATAAGATTACTATAACGAACAAAGTTTATTATAAATTGAACTGGGGAAATAAAAAAGTATTTATTCTACAATTTTGTTTTCATAAAGTTATTAACGTTATAAACCAATTAAAATTAAATCAAGATGGCATATTAAACAAAATAAATGAAGTTTTATTTAAAATGGAAAGCTATTCAGTTAGCCAATCACTATAAGCCAAATTTATTATAACAAGCTTCACATAACAAGCTTTGACTGAATATATACTATAAAATAATATAAATAATAATACTAATTAAATACTAATAAAATTAATATGGTTATACAATAAATTGAAAAGAATAAATTAAATAAGAGAATAACAAAAAAAATCTGTCTTATACTAATTAATTAATGGCAACATACTTAGATTATATCAAGGTTGGGAAGATTTATTTTGCTTATTATCAAAATATTGTTTAATTAATACAACCGCTATACCCCCTATTAATCCAATAATTGCGGTCGCAATTGGTACACCAATAGCTATAGCTTTTTCTTTTGCACAGTCAGGAGTATCAACAAATTTAGAATAGCAAAGTTCTCCCTTATATTTGGGATCAGGGCAATTTAAGTTATCAGCTTTAGCCTGTATACGAAATTGACGTTGTTTATCAGCATTAACATTCAAACCGATATCTTTTTCAACATTCAGATCCTTATTTGTAAAGTTGCGTACGTCAAAGTTACCTCCCCCATTTTGAGAAATAACTTGAATAAAAAGAGTTGATGCACCACAAGGCATTCTATAAATAAAAGTTATATATCAATATTGGAAGATAAGGAATTAAAGAAGTTGATATTAGTTTTAATAATGAATTTAATCCAACAATATCATTTAAAATTGATTAGCTGTACGGTGTTGTAATTTATATTGATTAATGTCACGAAGTGACGTTAACCGATATAAATACCACCGCACAATATCTATAATATCGTACGGCTAACGCAGATCATGCTTTAAATAGAAATTTCTTTTCAATATTGTACGCAAATAAACTTTTTTGATCAATATTGTACGCAAATAAACTATTGATATCAATATTGAACGCAAATAAACTTCTCATATCAATATTGAACAATAATAAAAATATCGGTCAAAAAAATTAGCATGATCCCACAGGGTCGTGTGATAAGTAAATTTATTGTCCAGGTTCTCTGATGTAACAAAATTCGTCAAAATTATATGAAAAAGAATTTGTTTATTTAATCTTATTATACTTACTCAGTCAGTGTAAAATCTATATTTCCACCGCTAAATAAGTAGAATTTATCATCAATATTCCAGTTACCATTCGTCCTTAAATCACTAGAGATCTCCTCACATGCTGCATCAACATGATAAGAAAGGAAAATGAAAAGAAAGAAAATAAGAAAGTATGATTTAAGGATTCTTTTTGTATTCATGGTATTAGTAATTTTAGCGATTACAGTTTGTTTTAGCGAGCAAAGCTATTTTCAAAGTGATTTTATAACAAAATTTTGACCTGAATGACGTAAATTAGTATCATCTTTATAATTATTATATGACTTCCACTTACTTAAAGATACCAAATTAGGATCATTTAAAATAAGAAATTATAGAAAAACTTCTTTCAAAATATTATCCACATGAATCCAAGCGCATCTAATGAAAGATTTTTTTTTCTTTTTTTCTTTCTAAGTTAGTGCCAATAAAAGATTTTAACGTTAAAAATAGTTTTATTGTGATCATCACAACTATTATATTAGTGGCTAGTATCGTTGATCGGTAAACCTTTATGTATTTTTCACTCACACCTCACACCCACTCTATGGTCACACCTCAAGCAGCCCCATTTTGGTTTTGAAACAATGAACACCCCTAATTGATAAATTCAAAAGGCAATAGAGGAAAAGGCATACCGACAACCTTCGGAAAGTCCTCTTTTGGCAGCCATATTCCTAAAAATAAATAAATTCAAATAATTTTTAATTCATATTCAACATCGCATTGCCCGATATACTGTATTAAACAAAGGAATATGAAAGAATTGAATGAGAACATTACAGATTAGGTAGAATAATGGAAAAAATGAATCAATTTATTTTCTTTATTAGATGTGATGACAATAAATTTACTAATATAATTTATTAGGTTTTAATTTTAATAATTTAATTTAATATAAATAAAAAATAAACAAGGTAAATAATAAATTCTTATTAAATATTAAATTTTGTTCTGCAGTTATCTGATATTCCGCATCAATATATAAATTATATTATTAATTTTAAAAAAAGGAAAAACTTATATTATTCAAACCCTATAAAAAATTTTTATCCGAATATTTACATTATTTCTCAGTGGCTTTCGTAAAAATTCCGTGAAAATGATACATTCCCAGAAAAATCATGGAAATATAAAACACGGATCAACATTTTTTACAGGGAAAGCGTAAGCGGAGAAAAAAGATCAAAGAAATTCCGATTGTTACAACCAACAAGATTTTGTGCTACATAGTAAATATCACTGCGCAAATCATCAAATTGCGTTACACGCCTCCATGATTTAGGTGACGTGCAAGTATAAGTTAGGTTAAGTTAGGTTAGCGTTAGGGTTACCGTAACCCTAATTCTAACTCTGGTTGGGGATTAGGTTGTTTAGGCTAAATATCTGCCGAAAAAGTGCCAACGTACAAATTAGAAAACTTCTAATAAATACAGATCATTTTAATGAGTGAAGTATGAGAGAATTTCGTCACGTATTGACAAATCATTGATTATATTACTTTATCAAGAAATTGAGAACAGTTCACAATACAGAAACCAATCATCATATACATCCGACGAAGTTTGCGTCATTCAATCATTCATAAAAATGTAACACCTAAAATCTACATAACTAAAAAATTTGTCCGACACTCCGACGTTTAGAATAGTCTCCATATGAATATTTAACATGAAAACTCACGCCGTAACATAAAACCCTTGACATGTCTGCGCCTGATCTATTCCGTATTTGTTATGGTTAGAATATGGAATTTTTATAATACTAACGAAAATAAGTTTGGTTTTCAAATTTATTTTTTTTCAGTTTTTTTTTCAAACCCGATTTTTTTTTTTTATTAATATTATTTGTTTTTATTTATTCTTTTTTAAACTAATTTTTTTTTGTATTATTAATATTTTCAATACTAAAAAGAATTTTTTTTCAATCATTCTTTTTTTGTTTTTCAGCTCATACTGACCTGAGAATATTTTTTTTTGATTTTTTATTTTCGGTTTTTTTTTTCAATACTGAATTTTTTTTTTTTTTTTTTTTTTTTTTTAAATCAAAAATTTTTTTTTTTTTTTTTTTTTTTT
>JADRCO010002995.1:0-11468 GCA_021464525.1 Rhizophagus sp. LPA8_4_AMF
TTACAATGGATTTTCAGTAACAGAAAACAATGAATAAAATCCTACGCCAAAAGCTCCTATCTATTATTATTATAAAAAAGAATTTTATTGATAAAAGTGATAAAAATGATTTAATTAAAAAAAATTGATACGAATATAAAATTCTTTTTTTTTTTTTTTTTACCTTTTGCTCATCAGGATTTCCTTCGGCAATTTTCACTAAACGATCCCAATCTTCAGGTCTAAACGCGAATCCATTATTTTTACATAATATTCTTGTAATTTTATTACCATTGGTTTCAAATATAATTTTACCACTTGATGATTCCGCATCATCTTTATTTAAATACGTAAACGATAATTAGTAAATATTTGTTAAATTATGAATTGAATATGTAAGATATGAATATTTTACCTGAATTTTGCATTAATTCACGGTATATTACAAATTTACAAGAGTATCTAAAAGGTGAAAAAAAATAAAATAAAATTAATTTTTAGTTAAACAAGCAAGCAATAATGAAGACATCATATTATGTAAGAGTTAACGAATTACCGAGCTAAAATCTTATCAATTAAATCTCTTTGATTAACTTGAACTCGACCCTCGCCAGAGTTTGAAAGGATTTTGTTTCTAAAAGTGTCTAGAGACATTGTAAAATATTATGATGAAATATCATTTAAGGACGTAGTGAAAATAATTTTTTTTTAAAAAAAAAAAAATAAATAAAGAAAAATAAAAAAATAAAAAAAAAACTGAACTGATTGATCTTTTTATCTATTGATTATTAGTAATATAATAAAACTGATTTTCTCGCCTTCATTAGAAAGATAATCATAATAAAAAAAAAGTTCTATCCTTATATTGGTAATATTTGTCCAAATCCTAACTAAGAACGGACCCGTTAACTATATCTCAAAACTATACCTAATCAGGTTAGAAATGAAAAAACTTCATAACATTACCATTTTTCTTAAATAAGAGACAAATATAAGAATATAATGAAAGTTCTTTTTATCGAATATTAAAATTGATCTACTATGTACTGAACATTTTTGATCAAATAAAGGTATTTAGTTAGTATTAAATAATCTATGTAATGATAATTTAGATGCTATTATCTGAACAGTTTTAGTAATATTTAAGGTAAATTTACTTCGGCTAACTTGTTAAAAAATATCCGAATAATTTCATCATTTTTTCAATTTTCAAATTTTCGGCAGTGAATTGGTTGCATGATCGGCAAAGCTTAATTTCCATTTATGTTTAGCCAATCAATTTCTGTCAGTTGACATTGATCGTCAAATTATTATTATTTTGGTTAATTCTGTAACACCAATAATAGAAGGGATAGGATCGGTATTACAAGGTTAAAGGGACAAATCCTGAATTGAAAGACTAGTCTTTTCTTTCTGGACTGGAATAACAATCGATCTTCTATCATCTATCAGCTCAATCTTATATGTCAACGTAAGAATCAACTTAAAATAGTTTTTATTTGTTAATTAATTATTTTAATTATTGTATATCAATTTGTTTTTTTGTACTATATGTCATATTCATTTAATTTTGTTTATTCAAAAAAAAAATAACAAACTTAAATATAGCATTGTATATTTTAAAGAAACGTATTTATGATTCGATGGCAAAATCCTTGATATTAATTACTGTATATGGTCGATCAATTTTGACTGAGATCGTGTAAATAATAAAATAATATTATTAAATGTGAGAATTTAGACACAATCATGCTAAAATTGTAATTATTTTATATCATAAATTTATAAATTTCAATGATTATCAGATGATTCTGACATATTGACAAATTAATTTGTTCCTTATATTATAAGCTAATTATGATGTCGTTGAGAAGGAACCTGATTATCTTATTTTTATGAAATAAAGAATAAATATAATAAGTCGCAACACTTTATTTATTTTGTAATCAAATAATGATTAATTATACATTTATGGTATTTTACTTGAAAATCATGTCGTGTTTGTTATAATTAAACTTTTTTATATTTATACAATGATAAGAATATCACGCCAAATTATTCATAAAATTCATTAAAAGAAAATATTAAATGAAATATTTTATTTTTAAGCCCCTTTCATTTTTCCTAAAATTCAATTTTCTTTGGTTTTTGTTTTTACAAGTTTTACGAGTTTTACAGTTTACAGTAGATAAAGAAGTGATGATTGATCAACAGTAGTGATAGTCACTATACTAGCATTATGATGTATTTTTAGCCAAAATTAAAAATCTAATTAAACACTGGCTGGCATTACATCATAAATTCACCACTCGTCATCACTGTGATATTTAGCAATGCCCTGCCGGAGGTTTTTACATGATTCTACTAATCTTACGATAGCTAAAAAAAAAAATATTAAATGACGAGACATAGAACATTAAAATTACACAGCATGTTAATTATCTCTTTTAGGCCTGATTCTGTAATACGATTATTTACTATTAACTAAATATGTGTATCAAAGAATTTTGTACTATATATATTAACAGTTAATGTTACTTCTACTAAATGTTTCTTCTACCCTTCTTAGATTGTCAGACTTCTAGATGAGGATGTAAGTTAAGGGCTTTGTACTGATTATTTATTATTTTTTTTTTTTGTTTTGTGACGCATATACGATCAATTTATTAATTAAAATAATTCTCTAACGACTTCAGTTTATAATAATAACCTTTTCTGAAAATTTAAAATTTATACACAAGAAATTTGTCTCAATTCAACCAGATTTATATTTTATATTGCTTTGTTAACATAATAAAGACTTGAGTAAATAATTAGACCAAATTAAACAAATAATTTAACTATTGTACATACAATAAATAAATAAAATTAATCAAGACGAAGTAAATAATTAGGCTATTTGGCAAAATCTAAAAATTATTATTTTATATTTCCAATAAAATTTTGAAATGATTTTCCTTATGAAAATTATTATTTGAGCGATAATAATTAATAGTTTTATGTAAATAATATTTCATAATGAAAATCAGAATTTTATTAATAAGATTCCTAATTTTATTTATTATTTTTTCTCATTTTCTAAAATAAGTTTTTATAATACACTATTATATAAATAAGTATCACAAACTTGGGTAGTACATTTTTTGATTTACAGTGTGTAACGTTCATTAGGTTATGATCATTATGACATCATGACGCCCAATTTCGTTCTGATTTTTTTTTTCTTAAATTTAACATGTCTAATATTCGCAAAAAATTTGTTAATGCTGCAATTGACAGAGCGTACGCTTTAGTAGATTATAGTATTTACAATAATATACATAAAGAATACGAATTTAAAAAACAAACAGTTCTTGCGGATGAATTGCTTACAGACGATGAAAAATCTGAAGCAATAAAAAAATTAACTAGATATTATGATGAAGATAAAATTTTTCTTAATGAAGGAACAAAAAGAATTTGTGAAAACTGTAACAAAGAATGTTTGGCTATATTGTTTTGTGAGCATTGTGTTCGGAATTATCTAAAAGCAAATTTTTCAAATTGGACATCTGGAAATGATAATATTGATAATTTATTACAAGAAAGTCAGATGAAAGCGTTGAGTCCAACTAAAATACCGGAATGGATTCCATATAACAATTTTCAGAATATTGAATATCTAACAAAAGGTGGATGCTCTAAAATTTATACAGCAGTATGGGTTGATGGATGTTATTATGAATGGGATTCTAAAAAACGGCAATTGAAAAGGTTTGTAATTCAAAATGTAGTACTTAAAAAATTAGAAAATGTTGGGAATGCAAATCATAGTTGGTTTGAAGAGGTTTGTAATCTAGAGTTATTTTAAAAATTAATAACTGAACTTTTTACTTAGAAATTTTAATACAATTCTTTGTAGGCTAAATTACATTTAACTATAAGCAATAAATGGCCTGAAGTTGTCCAATGTTATGGTCTAACGCAAGATCCATCAAATGGAAATTTTATGCTTGTAATGAATTTATTAGATATGGATTTAAGAAAATATTTATTACAAAATCATAATCGACTTACATGGAAAGAAAGAATTCAAATTGTTACTGATATAATTCAAGCACTTACACGAATTCATAGGGAGAATGCAATTCATAGAGATTTGCATTCTGGAAATATATTATTTAGGTCTAAATTTTTTATTAGTGATCTCGGATTTTGTGGACCTGCAGATAAACCATTAAAAAGTATATATGGAAATCTTCCTTATATAGCACCTGAGGTTATTATTGGAAAAGAACAGACTTTTAAATCTGATATTTATAGTATTGCAATGCTTATGTGGGAAATTTCTTCTGGACAACCACCATTTATTAATTATGAACATAATTATGATCTTGCAATGAATATTGTTAATGGTATAAGACCAAAAATTGTAACAGGAACTCCTTTAGAATATAAAAATTTAATGAAACTATGTTGGGATGCTGATCCATTAAAACGGCCTGATATTGATACACTTGGGGAAATAATAAGTAAAATTAACTTATTTTATCAAAGTAAATTAAATGAATCATTAACTCAACCAGAAGAAAATAATAGTTTAGATATGAATAGATTAAAAAATTTTACAAGTAGAAGTAACAGTATATTATTTACAAGTAAGCTTCATCAATTTGAAAACCTTCCTGAACCAAGAAATGCAACAGAAGGTAATATACTAGTTAATAGTTATTTACTTTTCTATTAATTATTCAAAGAACATTAATGCCAATGGCATTATTTTTAACTAAAATAATAGAAGAACTAGAAGGTAATAGGTTATTTTAAATTTCTTATTTTATAAATAATTAAAATAATTAATAATTTTTTTAAACTTTTAGCATTTTATAGTAAACCTTATGACTTTTGCATCCCTAATAACAGTAAGTATTGTCAGATTAATATTAATATGTATATTAACTAATTGATTTGATGTTTTTAGTTGATGATTTTGGTAAATCAGTTAATCAAAGAGATAGTGATATTTTAATTAATAAAGGTAATTTCAATTTCACTAATTCATTTATTTAAAGGAATAATTATATTAATAATAATTTATTGTCTAGATAATAGTAAAAATTTATCCCAAGCTTTTAATGAATTACAAATAAACTCAAAAACTGGTAAGTAAACCTAATCAAAGTATCCAATTTAATTATCACAAATTGTCTAGCTATTAGTAACGTTATTAAATTTATTTTTTAAAATCTTCAGATATTCAAAATAATTATTATAGAGAAGAAATAATGCAACAACAAAGAAAGAATATTGATATTAATGGTTTGCAATATAATTATCTAATGATCGCAATTTATTTATATTGTCTAATTTTATTTTAATATACAGTGGATGAAGTTCATAATAATCCTAATCTTCATTCAGAAGAACAAGATGAATTGGAAATTCCTGATGGTAAGGATTTTTTTTATAATAGTATTATTTAATTTTAAATGATTATTAACTAAATTTTTTTTAATAATGCATTTAGATATTTAGATACAGGTGTATTTTACAAACATTATTACAATTGAAATTTTTTTATTATGAATTATTTAAACACTAAGAGTGTAAGATAGCACATCTTTCAAGATTCTTAGTTTGTAATTTAAATAATTTATTTATCTATTTATATGATAACATGCAATAAATAAGTTTATCCATATTATTATTTTTTGATTTGAACCATTATGAAAATTTTCTTTCATTTAGCTCTCTGATAAATATTATTTATGATTTGGTTACCTTTTTTTTAGCTTATTATAATTTCTCATAAGTTTTGACGAGCTTTTTTATATTTATAGTACGTAATATTAGTATTTAAAAACTATTACCTTGAAATTATTTCAATTTAAACTTTATTATAATCTTATTTAACAAGAAAACAATACACATTGATAGTTCTATACGTAAAAGATTTATCAAACCATCTTTTCGTGGGGAATATCATTAAATGACGGAAATCCAGCAAAAATGTTCCACATCAACATACTCACACTATATATATCACTTGCTTTTGTATATTTCTGAAGTAGGAATAATTCAGGAGCCATGTAATGGAACAATTCCATACAATTTTCTCACATTATCATCGTTTGCTGGACAATGAGCTAAGTTTTAGAATTCCTCAGAACAACAAATTAGTAATTGTGAATGTTAGAGAGTTAGTATATATATATGTATTTTTAGAAATTTTCCAGTGTGTATAGTGTGACTGTAATATATAATTCATATTGATTATTCAATTATTTTTTGTTGAATTGATCGTATTTTATTTAATTTGAGTTAGTACTATGGATTTGTCAGAGTTAGTTAAAAATTATATAGGGTGCTAATCTTAGCCGAAAATACTGAAATTAAGAATAATCCAGCAACCATATGAACAAAATATTCATTTTTTCAATAAAAAAATTTCAGTATTTTACACTACAAAAATGTAATGAAAAAATGTATGACAATATTCCCTCATAATATACACTACATTATTAAGCTTCTCATTTCAAACGTATTAATTTCAGACCATTTCTAAATTTTAGAACACAGAAATGAGAATTATTTATAATATATTTATTGTATAATTTGAAGGTAAAATATATTTAAGAAAAATTATTTATTTAAATATTCATCTATTTAATTAATCAAATGAGGCCAATTGGTTTTTCATTTTTATTTTAGCATGTTGACTTAATGCTCTGCATGATAATTACAAAAACAATTGCTAAGCAAGATTGAAGTATGTTTGGAACATATTGAATAATTAAATGATTGAATAAAACTTGTGTTCAAACTCAGTTTAAATAATTAAATGAAGTTGATTTATTCATCATCATTGTTTATGATTTTATAATAAAGTAACCCTTCCAAGTAGAGATCTGCAAACAGGACCCGAAATCTGGAAACCCAGACCCAGCCCACAGATCTGTTTCAAAACTCACCTGGGCTGGGTCCAAGCTGGCGTATGATAATAAAAAATTTTTATGAAAAAAATGAATGTTTAAAACTGATATAAATTAGTGTACATTAAATCATGTGCAATTAACATTATGTAATATTACTATTTAAAACTGTGGTGTGTATTCACATATTGACTATAAATAGTCAACAAATTATGCAAACAAACTTCTCCTTTGAATATAATAAAAAATAAACACTTCCAACACTTCTTCATATTTTCTTCACAAACATGGCATACTCAAAATTATTTTCAGGAAATTTACCTGAATTAACATGTGAAATTATACAGTATTTTAGGAATGATTTTTCGACATTGTATTCGTGTATTTTAGTCAACAGATTATGGTGTCGCTTAGCAATTCCATTGCTGTGGGAAGATCCATTTTCAATTTACGTCCAAAATTTTCAATTTATTGAAATTTATTTAAGTAATTTAAATGAGGATGATAAAACAAAATTTAATGAATATGTAACAATTAATTGTTCGAGTACATTATTTAATTATCCTAGTTTTATTAAACGTTTAAATACACATGAAGTTGTTTTTTATATTAAAAATTGGCTCACAGCTTTAATGGATTATAAACGTTGGGAGATGTTCTCAATATTAGTTTATAGATCATTATTTAAAATGTTTATTGAAAATGAAGGAAATTTACATTCTTTTGAAATTGATGTACGTAGTACATCTAATGATCATATTTATTTTAATGATACTGTAGAATTAATTTTACAAAATCCAAGTTTTATTTGCAATATTAGAAATTTAATGTTTTATATAGATATGAATAATAATAACACTTCTACAAATTTCTTTAATATCATTCCTTTACTAAAATTTTTATGTTCTAATTGTAATTCAATCTCATCATATTATATTGGAATTTTTGGAATTTTTAATTTTGAAGAGAATATTCACCCCTTAGTTGAAAAATGGTCAATACAAATGATTAATACACAACAGAATCTCAAAAAAATTACATTTGGAAGCAGTATATTTTTATACAATTTATTTTCATCATTAAAAAATCCCAATATTTCAAATACTTTGAAAATAATTACATTCTATACAATTGATTTTAAGAAAATTATTACTAATATTCAAGAAATATTCAATCAATTGAATGTATTAGAAAGTATACATATTATTTATTGTTTTTCTTTAAATTCTGATTTTGTTCACCAAATTATTAATGTTATTAGGCCATTTAAATTAAAATCTTTGATCATGGGGCAAATATCTCAAGTTGAATCATTACAATTGTTAATACAAAAATTTGGTAGTGATTTAGAAAATCTTGGATTGGGAAACCATAATAATGCATCTATACAAGAAAGTCAACAATTATTCAAATCAATTATAAAATATTGTAAAAAAATTAAATATTTTACATTAAGGGAACCTGATTATAGTAATATTAATCTATTGCTTAACCTAATCGAAAATATTAAGCAAAATCTTAATTACCTTGATATAAAAATTGATTTAGAAGAAAGTTCAATTATCATATTAAAAAATTTAGGACAAATTCTTCCTTCTAAATTAGAATTTTTAAAATTATGTCTTAACATTAAACCAAATGAATTGAAAATATTTTTAGAAAATTCTCAAAATACTTTTATTAAAAGGTTATTTATTCATAATATAGTGCAAGAGGAAGACGAAGATATTTTGCCTTATATAAAAGAATACATTATGAAAAAGAAAAGGGTTAGGTATTTAGTTATATTTATTAATTATCGAAACTTGGTTTATTTGCTGAAAGATGAAGTAGAAGAATTTAAATTATATAATATTAAACTTCAAAAATATGAAAATCCTTATATAGGTTATATTCAAGCTATTGATATTGTAAAAAATATTTTTTAACTTCATAATTTACATGATGACTTGATATATCTGTTTCAACACATTAGTATTAATGAAAATATTATCTCTGTTCACTAAATCTTTTTTAAGCACATGAATTAATTTTGAAGTCCATTGTTTCTAAAATAGCTATTATAGTTGTTAATATAAAATTGAGAAAGAAAAGTTTCAAATTGTAAATCTTGTTTACGAATTTAATTAAAATATGCAATCACACAGTTACAAAATATTTTTTTCTTATGATATGGTACAAAAAAATAAAAATTGTTGCATATAAAAAAAAATTTATCATTTTTAAATATTTTGAATATTAGTATCAAGTCAACATAATTTAAAATAAAGAGTTAGCTCCTTTTATATTATTAAATGCCACTGTATTAAAATATTTTGTAATTGTTAACATTTTTTTTTAATGAAAGAATAGAAAAAATTTTTTTTACCAAATCATATCTAAATTCTAATCAGAGTTTAAGCCTTCTATTTCTGATCATGTTACGATAAAGCAGAGAAAAAAAAAAAATTTAAATCATGTATCACGTAAAGAAATAGATGAAAGTATGGATCAAATTATGATAATTGAATAGCAAATAGTTAAAAGTTAAAAAGTAATCATAGAAGAAAAATTGCCGTGTTTAAACCCGGAGTTGCTCAAAGAACTTTATATCGAGTTTTTCCTTGGTGGACTTCTCAACTTGTTAAATTTTGTGTTTTTCCATTGTTATTTAAATAAAATAAAACATTTTTAGATTGATCCATCATGTGAGAGCCCGTCATTTATTCCTGAGCAATATAACTATGAGAAACACTTTTGATAACAATAATGTGCCAAATATGTGAGCGGAGAAATAACAAATAAGCCACCAAAATTTGTCATACTGTATTATTTTAAGTGTAGCCACATGATTCACAAATATTCAATAATATGGGCCTGAAATTATATTAATTCCAACCGAAGTTAAACTTTGCTAGCAAGTTAGATCACGTTCTTCGCTAATTATACTATACAGAATCCTTTTACTAGTCAGTTTTAAGTCATGAGTTCTGCACATCGATATTTAATAGATTACGTCAATAATTACCTTACAGTATCGATGATGAGTATGAACACTTCCCGCTGCCAAAAATTTTAGGACGAAAAAAATGGCAGATGATTCAAAAAGCTCTATGAAAATGTTTTTTTTAGCACCGGACAAACTTTACCAACTGTTTATTCACTCCTTTAGGCTCCTTTTGATACTAGTTTTGTAGGAGATTATTATGTACAGAAGTTTCTTTTCGACAAAATTTTGCTTTCACGTTCGGGATATAGGTACTAGCGCACAAAATTTTCGGAGCGTTTTAGTAACCACAAAAATTATAGTGGGTTGGCAGTATATCTGTATAAAAGGTCACATTAATATATGTTTCTCCTGCTGTTTTGCTCTGGGTATATGGTTTCTTGGGAATATTTGGCTTTGCTCTCTTCGTCTTGCAGCGCAGAAAAAATTCAAGCATTTAGCGGGATGACCAAAATGGAAAGTTTTTTGCTCTTGAGGAATCAATAGAATTTTGGAAAGATGGCACCATTGATTGGACTAATTTCATAGTGAAGTCACATTGTGAAACGTAAAAAAGGGTCCACCAAAAAAACTTTTTACGTCTTACCTTTGGATGGCTATGGGATACTCACGTGATTATTTGGGATTGGTTAGATAGGAACAAGGAGGAATTCACAAATAACAAAAAGATATAGGGGGGTGAATGAGGTTTCAAAAATTAGGAGTTCATGAGTTACCAAAAATAGTAACAGGGGGGGTGAACAAAATTTAAGCCAGGAGGACGTTTATTTAGTATTTTAAGTAGATTACAATAGTCGCGTCCTCTTACATAGATTTGTAGTCTTTATGAGATATTTCAGTCTTCAATATGTGCAGAATTTACTTCAACATACTATTATTTATTTTTGTAGTTTGAAAAGATATGTCTGTACAAGTTTGAAGGTAGTTGTGATCTGATGCTTTGGTTTTTGTTAATTTTTTTATTTATAATTATAAAATAGGTCACTATCGCATATAGTCCTTTATTAGATAGATCGGTTAGTTATAGGAGTACTATTACTTTGTGTAATTTTACTTCTAAGCGTTTTGTATTTGACATCCTTATTAGTGACAAAGATAATAATAAACGCACTACTAATCTTTAAAAAAAAAAGTTACAGTATAAATGATTAATGTTACACTGTCCATTAGAATATCTTAGTTCCATTATTTTTTTTAAACCACTAAAAAGATTTAATGCCGTGTTTTATTTGCATTTGGAAAATTTTCTGTAAATCATTTAGCCTTTTTGCTTATATCTCTGAAAATCTCTAATGTAAACAAGAGGCCATTTTCCATGAGGGAGCTATCCATAGTGGTTATCTATATTTACTTATACTGTATGCATTATACTTGGATGATAATGGAGCAAAAGTGATGATGAAAAACACAAAGAAATGAAATTGATGATAAAAGAAATGAAAGTGGTAATAAGGGAGCGAAAATGATGATGAGAAAATGTAAAAGGAACAAGATGGATGTTAAGGGAGTGAAAGTAGTAATGAGGGAGTGAAAATGATGATGAAAAACATAAAAGGGACAAGATGGATGATGAGGGAGCAAAAGTGGTGATG